>CAJDSM010024879.1:0-11648 GCA_903981925.1 Ostrea lurida | reverse complement strand
ATACAGTACATGTATACTTTTCAATAACTGGTAGAAACACAAGTACATCTCTAGGTTTAATGTAGAACATTGGTACATGTCTGGATGATAAAACATGGGTTAGGGATCATTAGTACATGTAATGTTAATTACTTACTTATGTCTGGGTTATAGAACATAAGTACATGTAATGTAATTCACTTACTTATGTCTGGGTTACAGAACATTAGTACATGTAATATTATTGACTTACTTTGCTGTCAAAGTCGCCCATGGTGATTTGACCTTTCTTTTCCGAAGAGAATTCCATCGATCCATTAGCATCTGACAACCTGAAACACAAAAAACAATTAACGTACACATTTTCAAGAAACTGCAATATTTTCCTAATCTCTCATACGATGTCTCTTAGATGCATTGCAGACACTTCCTAGAGATTATCCTTTATTTACATTTATTTGTTGGCTTCTTTCTGTTCTTATAGAAAGTTTACACAAATAAAAGTATTCTATTCGCATTCGATGTCATAATAAGCCAAGAGTTAATCTCAATAGAGTATAATCGTCAAATATACTAGGAACCCCCTAAAAACCCAATGATATGCAAAAAATATTATTCCCTAATAACATATTTTGTTTACAGAGAAGGATATAGAAATGAAATTTATTTCCAAAACTTAAAGAATACATAAATTAATATTTATCTTGCTGGCCTTCAATTGAATGCCATATAGTCCAAAGTCACGTGATTAAATATGGCGCATACCGGAAAAGCTCCTTTGTTTTGTCAACAGCTTCGAAGTCAGAGGAACTGTCGAACTCATCCTCTTCTTTACCCCCATCCAAAAGACGCATAAATTCTTCCTGAAATGTATGAAAAACACCTCAATAATTCCCTCTGAAATGTCATCCCTAAAAATGCAATTTTAATGTGTCTTAGGATCCTCTCTAACTTCACACAAAAGAGCTAGTAATTTTAAGCAATTAAAGTTATATGCCCTTAGATCTAAATTTAAATATATAGTAATATTGTGGGTATTGCCAAATTCTTAATCAGTGCAAGCACTTGCAACATGTCAGTAGGTAAAGATAAGATAACTGACCACTTTATGTGCATGTTTTCTTTTTGCATTCAAGTGGGCAATGGTGATTTCTTCTAATAAATACTTCATATCTTTGAACCTTAATGGCCCGTACCATATTTTAAAAACCTCTTAGATAAACTTAATATTAACGCCTTATGCGATTTAAATTTCTCAGTGTCTAAAAAAACGTTGTTATTGTATAGAGGGTCCTTAAACTATAAACTTTAACTACAATATCCAACTATATCAAACAACAATCTTAAACTATATTACACTGATATTGACTATAATATAATAATCAACCATAGTTACAAGATTTTTTTTTCGGAATTCAAAGCATCAAATTCATTAGAGTTTCACGAATTTGACTATGGACACATATATCCCTATAGCATGAAAGTCTTAGTGTCATGGACATTTAAGGTGAAGGCTTACATAGGCTTGCTCCTTTTGCCTAATCCTATTATGTTTTTCATAGCAAAATACTGTTTAAATTATGGACATTTATCAACAGTTGATCACCAATTGGAATTTTTGTTAAACATGCTATGTGTTACCGAACAGCAACCAATGTCACAAAGATACAAATAAAGAGTGGGGCAAACACGGACCCCTGAACACACCAGAGGTGGCAAACACGGACCCCTGGACATACCAGAGGTGGCAAACCACGACCCTGAACACACCAGAGGTGGCAAACACGGACCCCTGAACACACCAGAGGTGGCAAATACGGACCCCTGAACACACCAGAGGTGGCAAACACGGACCCCTGAACACACCAGAGGTGGAATCAAGTGCCAAGGAGGAGTAAGGCATTCCCTGTTGGCTGATCACACCTACTGTGTATATTTATTTTCAACTTAGCCAACTGTTCATAAAAATGTTAAGGGAACGAAAATAGTATCTATCTACACTATGTTTTATATCATGTCGTTCTGACCAGTTGTACAGTTTATCTACACTATGTTTTGTATGGCTATGTCTTGTTGACTCTTACAGTAGTTTATCTACACTAAGCTTTGTCTGACCACTGTATAGGTTATATCAATATGTTTTGTCTGACCACTGGTAATAGGTTTATATACAATATGTTTTGTCGATCACTGGTATAGTTAATACAATATGTTTTGTCTGATCACTGGTATAGGTTATATACAATATGTTTTGTCTGACCACTGGTATAGGTTATATACACTATGTTTTGTCTGACCACTGGTATAGGTTATATACACTATGTTTTGTCTGACCACTGGTATAGGTTATATACACTATGTTTTGTCTGACCTCTGGTATAGGTTATATACACTATGTATTGTCTGACCTATGCGATAGTTTATCGATATTCTTTCACTCACTCGTCCTGTCCACTGGTATAGGTTATTACACTATGTTTTGTCTGACCTCTGGTATAGGTTATATACACTATGTTTTTGTCTGACCTCTGCGGTAGAATATCGATATTCTTTCACTCACCTCGTCCTGTCCACTGGTGTTCTGGTCAATAACCTCCCACTCTATGCGTTTACCACTTCTCTCACTCTTCAACTTATTAACATACTGCAAGGCCTGGAGAAGAAATCACTACACACTTTAGATTTTAGCAGCACACAATCAAAATACAACAGAGTCAGATTAATATCTACATGAAGAAATGAAGATGTAGATTAATTTCCAGCTTAGAAAGTTCAAACTTGCAATGATCTTTACTTTATTCTTTGGGAAAACAAATACATGGGTGTAGGAGCCGGGGGGGGGGGGGGGCATGGAGGCAAAAGTATGTTTTTGCCCCCCCCCCAATTTTTGTCAAGTAACCTTTTTTTCTGCATAAATCCACATAATTTAGAAGTTTGTGGGCCCATTTTCAGTGTTTGAATGACCCCTTTTTTTCTTTGTTTGTCACATAATTCAAAAGTTTGCCCCCCCCCCACTTTCTTTGAAATTTAGAAGTTTGCCCCCTCCGGTTCAGTGATCATAGATGTCCCCCCCCTCCTACTTTCAGTGTTCGAAAGACCATTTTTTTGGATTGTCACAAAATTTTTATGTTTTGCCCCTTACTATGGAGCATTAAGGTATTTCATGTATAATGAAGGGATAATGAAGAATATTGAATGATTATATCAACATAAATGTCTATAGTTAAGTAATGGTGAAAGTGAAGTAAATGAAATTCATATAACTAATAGGTGATGATAAGCCTAGCTTTCTGGACTTGAAACGTTTTTGAAGAGTTATCCGTCCTTTGTGAAAATAAGAGAAATCTAGTTTTCTAAAAACGTATGTGGTAATATTAATTTTATTTCAACTTTTTTCCATGAGATTTGTATGAAAATATCATTTCTTGAAAAATAATTTCATACAACATGCTGTTCCCATAGACTTCAATGTAAAATTCCGGGGAATAAATCAAAATTTTGGAAATTCCTTTGGTGGAATATTTTAATTTGCTGAACCCTTCAAAGTGATACCATGATTACCAAAAATCCACCATTCATTTACTAGACATGAAATATGGTCATTCGACATTGAATACTTTAAGTGAATTCGCGTAATCCACATCATTACCTAAGACCTACATTTAAGTACACAGCTGCGTTTAAACGACGGAAACATGAGCGAATTTAGTGAATACGGTTCAGTTTTTAAAATTGTCTGAACCACTGCTTGTTGCTTCAATCTTCCTCTCCTTCAAGCAAAGTCAAGATGTTCTATCGACGACAGGTTTCGCGCCCTCTAAAAGAGAGAGAGAGAGAGAGAGAGAGAGAGAGAGAGAGAGAGAGAGAGAGAGAGAGAGAGAGAGAGAGGAGAGAGAGAGAGAGAGAGAGAGAGAGAGAGAGAGAGAGAGGTCTGTTTAACTAACTGACTGTTGACCAATAAAATTCTGTATACTATACTGCCTGCCATTGTTTGCATTTGTTGTGCAACGGAATGGTTTGAAACAAACCAGGTATATTATGACCATCGCAACGTTAGCACTGATGATCAAATGAGTATCAGGGATTACACGTAATTACTGGGACCATGTTTCTGGGATTTCACGTAATCCCTGAATATTTCAGTGATTTCGTGAAATGCCTGAGTGAAACAGGGATTAGCATACTCATTGATATATTCAGGGATTACGCGTGATCCCTAGGTACATGTTCTTACTGTAACATCTAATCCGATTAACATAATTATGAACAGGATAAAAATATAACCAGCATCACAAGATTACGGACTTCATGAAAGAATTAACAAGTGAAACATGCACGTATAATATGTAACTGGTCAGACGTGAGATTACTAATAAGTGAGACGATGGCAAACTGACGAGTGAGACAATAACGACAGATCACTCTGTTTACCTGATCAAAACAATGACCTCACGGCGGGTGTGACCGGTTAACAGGGATTACTTACTCCTTCTAGACAAATTTAACGGTCGCTATAATGACCTTGCTTGCGATTACAAATTATCACTCAGTTATATGTTGACTGATTTGTTTCATACCCTTCGTTAGACGACGAGTAATCCCGTTTATTTGTTTCGACTAAGGGCCCAAGGCTGGTGTGACAGGTTGGCAGAGGAAGCTTACTCCTCCATGGCACCTGATTCTGCCTTCGCTTTTGTCGGAGGTCCGTGTTGCCCTACACTCGACTTTGTATATATGTTTTTTAGGACTATGATTACGTTTAACACATTGTTAACTTCGCCAATTTATGTAATACTCCTACCTGACACCTGATCCCACCTCTGGTGTGTCCAGTGGTCCGTGTTTGCCCAACTCTTGTTTTGTATTCTGTTTGAGACTTATGGGATTGATCACTGTTCGTTATCTTTGCCTTCTCATAAAGGCTGTGTATCGTACCTTAAAGGGCATCAATGTCGTGTATCATATCTAAAAGGGCGTCACGTGCTCATGATATTATCAGAATAAATTCTGTATTTCGTAGGATACCGGAAGTTTACCTGTGTGCTGTATTTTCCGATCCAGAAGTGGACGTCGTAAAGCAGCGCCTCTGATGACTCATCTTTGTAAGTCTGATAATTAAAAACAATAACACAGTAAGATATAACAACATCGCATAGAAAAACCATTACGCATATTTGAAAAAACCCATTGTCAACCTCGGTTACGCCTCGGTTGACAATGTTTTTCTCGGGGTAAAAATTGTCAATGTTACCCTCAACTAAATGCAATATTTATATACTAGCGATCTGAAAGGAATGGTAGAGCAGTGAGATGCAACAGGAAACACAGAATATAATAACACACACGTTCGTTGTGTTCTGATTCGTTAAAAATGATTTCATAATGATCCCTTGCATTGTTTCACCAGATCGCGACTTTAGAATTAAATGGCCGGCAATATTTTTCGTCGGAGCAACTGTGGTAGTGTAGAAAACACGGAGCAAATAATCAAGTATTGTTGAGCGTGTTTCTCATATAGAAAATATAAGGACTATTATTACTGAATATAACATAACCTTCAATTGCAAGGTTTTGAATTAAAATATGTTCCAGATCATCGTCCTTGTACTGTGAATTAGCATGGAATAACTATGTTGACGTTGTCTTCATTTCATCCCATGAATATTTATGCATATACCCCATCATTTGACATAAATATCTGTATTGAATATAGTAGCAATTATTGCTGGAAAGTTTTTTGATTTACTGAGCCCGAAGCTTACTTCGAAGGGCCTCAAGGCTCGCTCCATGACAGACTAATCTGTGTTCTTCTGCATCGGGAACAGGACCGGGAAGATACAGAAGCAGTTACTTCAAGGAGTTTTGAAAACGAAAGTTCAAAACTGGACTACGAGATTCCATTGGCGTGCCATAGAATCGGAGCAAATGGAATGAATACAGTTCACCTACTTCAAGGACTGGGTTTATCGAACCAATGCTACCAAGGAAGTTACAACGGAACAGTATCTGGGTCACGACAGGTTCCCACCCGAAATCGAGGAGAGAGAAAGAAATTATACCCAGTTATGAGACAAGCGAAGAAAGATAACGGACAAAACTGGTACGGGACTTCTTTACATAGACGGTGAAACCGTACAACCCTCCCGGGATCTATTCCCCGTAAGACTCTAGTCGTCGAACACAAAACCCATTCAACCGAAACCGAATATATGTGTTGTGAAACACTAATTCCACTATGCTGATACAATGACTATCTCACAACATAAGATACATGTAAGTGAATACAAAGCCATTATCAATATTATATGCTCTTCATTTAAAGATTTTCAAAATTCAGACTTAAATTTCCATAATCAATGGCATGAGGAAATCCAGAACATGGAGCATCTATCACCATCCGTTCAAATTTATTGAGCACGGTTAAATCTTCTGCGGATAGAATAAATAGGCAAAGAAAATCAGGGGACATCCACAATCCTATAATATTTCTCGAGATTCCGATTTCGGAGGGCAAAAATATATACGTATGATGGCTTGACGTCCCCTTTATTAAAATCCATCACTATAATATAAATTGCCTTATATCGTCGTGGTTAGTCCAATTGTTTACACTTTAACTTTGAAACTAAAAGATAAAAATGTTCGAATTGTGACGTTGAATGCAGAACATCAATGTATGATGTGAAGAAGCGTAACTCTCTCTATCAAGCTCTCACTTCACATGCCCACAGCACTGTTTATCGAGGCAAACCCTTAATATACGTGCAAAGGCTTAGGGTACAACCCAAACAAATCAATAACCCTGCGCTGGTACACCCAAACAATATCAAGAACCCTGCCGGTACACCCAAAACAGACCAATAACCCTGGCCTGGTACACCCAAAACCAAGTACCAATAACCCTGCCTGGTACACCCAAGACTGGGAATATTCTAAAGTATTCGTGCTTGATAGACGCTTAATTGAAATTTGAAAGCTGAAGGTTTTTAAAGATATATTTTAACTGTGATGTTAATGATATAGAGATAGTACCGTAGGTGTGAACAGATATGACTAAAATCTCTACATCGTGGATAGTAAACGGACATCTAATCAACAAAGTGGCTAAAGGTATTTGTGTCAAGATATCAATTATTTAAAGATTTATTTTTGCTGTTTCCCCTATCAACAAAAAGGTAATTACATGTTGAACCTGGCTGGAGTGTGTCTGTTTTGTGTGTGTGTGTTGTGTGTGGTGTGTGGTGTGTGTGTGTGTGTGTGTGTGGGTTGTGTGTGTGTTGTGTGTGTGTGGTGTGTTGTGTGGTGTGTGTGTATTGTGAGTGTGGTGTTTGAAATGGGTGCATGTTGATCGTGATGGGTAATGAACCGGCAAGGAACAGTGAAGTCAACGGAGGAATACACAAGACGATCGGACAACCGCCAGATTTTCCATGCAGATTAGTCGTCTTGTATAGAAGTTTAGAAAGGATTGATTGGATGGTTAAAACTTCACGTTTTGGATGAGTACCTGTTAGATAGCATCCATGAAAGAAACACTTATAATAAGTCAAAGGCCTTTTTTGAAAAGTGTTTACTTCCTGTCTTTGTTTAACAGAGAATATATCACACGGAAAACAATAAATAGCAAGTTCAAGAGTCACGCAATAATCTCTCCCGGAAATAATTCCCCTGCTTTTTAGTTGATTCAACCCTATTTTTCTTATCCCTGTGTGTGATTCTTCAGGACTACTACTAGTCTAAACATATCTTCTTGTCTAACATTCTAATCTCTTATCATACCGTTACGCATGCTGAATATTGACTCTTAAATGTCATAGGCGGTTTTAAAGGGTAAATTTCGTTGACCAAAATTATCATTACATGACAATCATGTATGTTAGATTATAGTTAAACAAACCCCTAAAAATAACTTTAAAAAGCCTTAAACCCAAGAGCTTTCGGTGGCTTCGTCCCTTGGGCCCCACTTTTGCTTCATCTAGAACCTCTAGCTAGCGACGTATGCACGGCCCCCTCTCTCAAAATGCTCCCCCTTTCGGACAAATCCTGGATCCGCCATGAATGTTGATCATGGTATCTGGTTAGATTTTTCCTCAAAATCAACAATTAAATAGTAGATGTAATTCGTCGAATGGTATATTTTAAAAAAAAAAAAATTCGGTACCGGGTAAATAATGTATAATAACTTCTTATTTTCTTCATGCACTGTTAATTAACAAAAACAAGGTATCTTATCGAAAGATGGACTTTGAATTCACATGACCATATGATTTCTCACCACATGCACTCTGCATGTAATGTAAGCAATGTGATGATTGGTAATTGGAAACAGAAAAACGATGTATGCAATATGGAGATTGGTTATATTGGAAACAGAAAACGATGAAGCCATATGATGATTGACTTAATTGAAACAGAAAAGAAACAAGAAAAACGAGTATTAAGCCAAATGATGATGGGTAATACTCGAAACAGAAAAAAAGGATTGTTAAATTGGAAACAGAAGTTGATGTAAGCAATCGATGGATTGGTTATAATGAACACCAAATAACTTACATTGAGAGATGATGTAAGAGTCACCATCAAAAAATTTCCCATAATCCTCAAGGCCATTCCGTAACTTTAAATTTCATACATAAAAAATTATTCTATTTATAATTTTGGCATATCACAATTTACTGTAGATGATTTCAGTAATTATGTCATATTGTCCAGCTTGTAGCATCATACATGTAGAACCTTAATGGACCACCGGATCCATATTATGTTACCGTCAGTTGTACAATTATAATACACAATTTTGTGATTACTTATCTGCTCTCATTAACTATACTCAAATGTCCAGAACAATTAAACACACGGCACCAATCGATCATGCACAACCAAAAGTTAAAGAAAAATGCAGGATCGACATCCGGTTGTGCGTGACCCCTAGTTTTCAGTTGCGTCGGGGTAAGTTGGACCATGTGCAAAATTAAATGGGCCTTAAATTGAAAAAAGAGAATGTGATGCTCTAGGCAAGTTCAATTATTCTTATAAACTGCATGGTAAGCGAATTCACTCTGATGGCTGTTTGACGCTGAAATTGTTTTTGTCGTACGAGTATAATAGTTATTTCATTGTAATTACGGTGAGTCTGATCGACTAAGAGATTGAATTATTTGTTGGCGTTCGAGCACGGGGTTCAACTTCATGACCTCCACGATCACGAGGCGAGAGCAATGTGCCGCTGGAAAACAGGCACATGAAGTGATGTCACATTGTGTAGTTATAATATATATAGTGTTAACGTTTTTAAAAGATGATTGTGAAATATCAAAATAACTTGATTATGAAAATCATTATAAAAATGCGCATTCAAAAACATCCAATAACAACGTTTCTCGATCCTACACATGAAAAATGTTAACGATATATTTTCGTACAACAAATACAATTTCCAATACTGATGAAATTACGTTTATTCATTCCAATACTCCATCAAAAAATAGCGGTCTCACGTTATTTACTTCAGTCCGATCTACTGCACAAACCCAAAATCCCTGAGCAAATTGGGCGATCCGTGCACAATCACTTATATTGTATATCAAATTCTGAAAATAAGCGACCATTTTAAATCCACTTCGTAGACAGTAGCAATGACGGTGTTTAAATACATTTTATTTGCAATTTTCACTAGAATAAGATGAGACTGTTTTTTGTTCAAAAAGTTCAACTGCCATTTGGTAAACAATTCACTACCGACTCGTACGACAAAAAACACATTTCAGCGCAACAAGCATCAGAATGAATCGCTTACCATGAAGTTATAGAATATTAAATTGCCTAGAGCATCCATTTCTTCTTTATTTCAATTTTAAGGCCCAGTTTTAATTCTGCACAGGTCAACTTAGCCCCCGACGCAACTGAAACTAGGGGGGTCACTGCACAAACCGGATGTCGATCCTGCGATTTTTCTTTCACAACTTTTGGTTGTCGCAGTAGATCGATTGGTTGCCCGATTGAAACAGTCAAAAACTATTGACCGAAATCATTCAATAAGTGACCTATATATTAGCATCGTCAAGTGCCAGAATCTTTTCGAATGCTAGAATCCGCTTTTTATTGTAAGGAGGTCACATATTCGTATACACAGAGTAAATGTTCGATATTCTTCATGATGCACTCATACAACATAGCTAGTATAACGTCTCTACTCTCTCCTCTCTGCTCTGCTAACCTCTCATGTACTACTCTCTCGCCTCTACCTCTTCTCAATCTCGTCTCTCATCTTCTCTCTCTTCTGCTTACCACCAATTCGCCATATCGTATTCCACATCTCTGTCGCCGCCTTTTTCCAGCCTTGAAATTAGATATGCATATATAATATTCTGAATTGTTGCAGGGCATAATTGTGTTCTATGATCGGAAAATAAATATGATTTAATGAAGTCGCTATAATAAAATTGTCACGTGCGTCAAATTATATTTATGCGCGGACAGTTCACCATAGATTGTTAGACGACGTCGTTAGTATAGGGAGAGAATACTTGCTTTGTCATACCAACCATCTGATCAAAAGTCAAAATAAGTTCACAATCATCCGGCTTGTTTATACAGCGCTTGTATAGCTTTTCCCCTCGATCCGACACCTCCAGCACTAGCTGTAGAACTGTAGCGTTATATGGTTTGACCGGTCAGACAAAAATATAAAACCATAACAGTTTTGCAGCTACTGCGGCACGTAAAACACTTTGTCTAAATTTGAGCAGTGTACAGTATTTGAATAATTTCAAACTATAAATCAACCGCGACGTTTGACTTTTGTCCGGTATGATTTTTGCATGCATTCTTTCATTAGTCTTTGAATTTTGGAATGTATTTAAATTTAAAGCCTTTTAAAGAGTCAAGTAAAAAAGGATATGACCGGGAGTACCTAAACGTCTATATTGTATTTCTATATACGCCAGTACCACAGGCGCTTGTTTAATAAATTTTGCGAAGTATTATATTGATACTTTGCAAAAATTTATGAAACCCAAGCGGCCATGTGGTGAGTTACCGGTGAAAACTCAATAGGCCATTCAAACCTCGTTATGTATTTCTCTCATCTTCTCTCATCTCTCTCTCTCTCTCTCTCTCTCTCTCTCTCTCTCTCTCTCTCTCTCTCTCTCATGACCCACCTGCCAACGTACTAAATGAACATCCACTTCATACATATGACTCTTACTTCGGCTTTCATATTAGTCACGTTTTCACGCACATGGCACAATATTTATTAAAGTGAAAGTAAGGTGCAGAGGTATTTCGGCCCAACATATATGTATGTACAACATTTTAAAGTTAGCAGTACATCCATGGACTCAGCTGAGGCAATACTGAAGTCATATAGCTGTAAAGGTTTAAACACTTCAGTCTCCATTAGCGATGGAATTTTAATCATCCCGTTTTAAATCGATAATCGATCTCCTAACCCATGACAGCACAATGACACTACTCTAAACTACCGCCGAGATTCCCATAGTAATTTTTAGTCAATATTTAAAATAATTCGATAAATTACAGTGTCATATTATCAATCAATATAAGCGCCATTCATTCACACGCACGTTCACTGTGTCCATGTGACCGTGGTGTTCGTTGTATCAATCCAGTCTCGTGCATTTGCTCTATATGTGCACTATGGGTCGAGC
>CAJDSM010024876.1:11150-33197 GCA_903981925.1 Ostrea lurida | reverse complement strand
ATGATAAAATAATAATGATAAAATGATAATGGTAAAATAAAAATGATAAAATAATAATGATAAAACCATAATGATAAGAAAATAATGATAAAATAATCATGATAAAATGATCATGGTAAGATAAAAATGATAATGATAAAATAAAATGATAAAATGATAATTGTAGGTAAATGAAAAAATGAATATGTTAAATGAATAATGTAAGTATAATGATAATAATAGTAATAATGATAAAGTAATATGATAAATAATAATGATGTCAAAATAATAATGATATAATAGATGATTAGGGAATGTAAGTGATGACTTCGTGAGGCTGAAGAACATGAGCCAATTCCGCGCAAAAACCGTAAAAACACTAGTCGGCTACTTGGTTAAGCGTGAATATGCCCCATAGAGTTTGCACGAAATTCCCAAGTGTACGATCTTTGTGTGCCAGTTTTATCCTGTCTAGACAATTTTAACTCACCTTGTCGTTTTACTATATATGTTTTAATATGGTAAAGTGGTGTTTCCCATTGTTTTATCATTAATTTTATTTTATATTTATTGTATATTCAACCATGGTTTTTATGCAAACATTGTTACACGCATAGAACTATATGTAATTTTCGCTTTATAATGAATAAAATATAATATAATAATAAAATGATAATGATACAATGATAATGGTAAAATAATGATAAGATAATAATAATAGAAGAAAGTAGCTCTGTAAACATGGATAGGACTAGGTTGCAAATTCATGACCTATCGAAATTGAGATACTGATTAATTTGTATTATTTATATATTCAAAGTTCTTGTAGCCGTAAACCCATATACATGTATATTGACAGACTCTATAACTTAGTCATTTATGTATTGAGTTTGCGACTCTCAATGTTATTTATTTTAATGTGAAGATGTCAAGTGTTTTATGTTTTAATGTGTTTTTCAATGTATAGTGTAAATTTATTATGTGCCAAATTCCAAATAAATCTATCTATCTACTGATGGTTAGGTGGTCTGGCAATCTGAGGTACATAATCGTCAACAGTATGGAATGTTTTACCACTCTAACAGGTTTATATGGATAAAAAAACATCCTTAAAATAAAATTTTTGAAAAATTAAAAATGAGAACAAACAAACACATCACACATTTTCAGCAGATTACGTAATTGAAAGATTACTTGTACCAAGATACCATTATACTTTGTCATGTCTGTCTTGTTGAAACAGTTTCATGTCAACAAGGACACTCTTGAGACATATTAATGAATTTTAGCTATTGTCAAGCAATACATTATTTTTTTTCCCCATAATTATATTTCTAAACATTTTGTAATACATAGTGATAAAGTTGTCTATATCACGAGAAAATTTCGACTTAATCTTCTTTTTAAAATGCTATAGACTTTCTCGGTTTCCTAAAGATAACAAATGCATGCAATGCGCAAGAAAGAGGGGATGAAATTTTAATGATAATAACAGCAGTAATGGCAATAATGCAATGTATTTTAATTTAGTTTCTGTTGTTTAGACTCAAAGATTGGCCACGTACAAAGCGACAGAGGAACTACGCGACAAACAGCAATTTCTGGCACTAAATTTTCCATTTATCATTTCTTTGACATTTTGATAAAATAAATCTTGAGATTTAACGCAGTGGAAATTTTATTAAAATATTAGAATATGTTAATTTCAATGTTTGAATATCTAGGCCAAGAAAATGGGGGCATATAAGTTTATATCGTGTAGTTACACACTCTCGGTGTGTGTTCGGGACCCGTGCCAAACTAATTAGATGTGGTTATAAAACGTACACATCTTAGCCAATAGAAAACGATAAATGGTGAAACCAGTTTATTTTTTCGAGCTTTACATAGTAAAAACTAGCATCTTAGTCTTAATTTGATACAACCTGTTCTGGAGCTTTAAGCAGAAGGTAAGTCACTGCATTCGTATTATAAGGCAATTTAGCCATCATATATTTTCGAAAACATATATGTCGTCAAGGAATATTTTTGTATACTAGTACTAGTATTAGGATAACATTTAACCATATACAGTAGTTGCATGTTCATATTTAATGGAGGATCTTTGTAATACATGTATCTATGATGAGTATATAATGTTCATCTCTAAATTACTTTGTCTTCATTGTAGATGGGTGTGTTATTAATTGTTGCAAGCATCTTTTGCTGCATAGGTAGGTGGTTTTCCCGCTCTTTTAACATATTGTGGCATTGTCAGATACCCGAGTGAATTTGAATTCAATTATGAACATTCAACAGTATACCTGTATACACTGTAAAGGTAAAACACGATGCCATGCATTTATGTGTATAATCCATTTTCCTTTAATTAAAACGAATAATTGAACTAGAATAATTTAATCTTCTGTCCATTGCATATAATGTACATGTATATCCAATTTCTTCTTTTTTTTTTTTTTTTAGGTTGTGCAACATCAGCTATTTGTAAGTTTAGATTTCAAAAACATTTGTATATTTAGATCTGATAATTGATACTCATAAATACATGTTTTAAATTGATGATAACATTTAATTTCCGGAATTAAAGCATTGTAATAGATATATCGATAATAAAATTTCATGCTATAAATTTCTATATAAAGGTCAATCAGGAGAAATGGAATTCTTCAGCTACCCCAAGTCGCCTTTTCCACAAGTGCGAACGATCAAATTCAAAGAACCCTTCAATGACAGACCGGTAGTGATGTATTGCATGAGAATGATCGACTCTCACTACAACCTGAACACCAGGGCCAACATCAAACTCCTCTGGGTGCGTCCCGAAAGGTTCGCTATTCGGATCACAGCTGCACATGACAGCCAATTGTATGGTCTAGGAGTATCTTGGATGGCGTGTCCGTGACGTTTTACCTCAAATAATGATTCCTCATGGTCACGTGATTGAAAAATTACGCCAGTCTTTTATCTCGGCTTCCGGTTTGAGGACTCGAGAGAAAACGTCTGGAGGTGTTCGTTACTTGAATTGTACAACATATGTAATAATTTTTCATAAAACTATTCTCGTACCTGTATAAACATGTAGATTACTTTTGAATGAAAATAAAATATTGCTTGAAAGATCGAACTTGTTGCATTCTATATTACAGGTACATTTATTTCCTAGAGTGATACTATTTTGATATTACGAATAATTCTACTTAGAAACACCAAATTGCAGCTAAATTACACGTATTATTTCAAAATAACTACGACCAATGCATAACCCTAGTATTTTCATATTAAAGTGTACAAAATTAATTAATGTAAACTGTCCTAGTTGTTTATATGAAAAGTAAAAATAACGAACAGTGATCAAGCCCATAAATATCCTGTAATAAATACAAAATTAAGAGTAGGACAAAAACACTAGAGGTGGTATGTGCGCTAGAGGGGTAAGCAACCCTGTTAACCGGTCAAACTCACCGCAAGCCCTCTATTTTGATAAGTTGAAAGGAGTTAATTAATCCTTAGTATTTAAAACAAAAAATCAGTACATGTAAAAACAGCCTAATATTCGACCTAACGACATGTTATGCAAATTAGATCACTTATAATTACGACCATGAAACTGTAATCACTGCGAATGAAATGGAGCTACGACATCAAACACTCAAGAAAATAATAGGCATATTCTGCAGGTTTCAACACAATCTGTTTAAGCTTGTCTTCCGCCATGAGTAAAGGCCGTCAAAAAGGACACAAGGTGGCCGATCTGCGATTTTGAGCTTTCTCAAAGAATCTAAGTTATAAACAATTTGTTGACACTGGACAGCCATTAATCTAAACTGTAAGACTTTTATTTACATACATATAGCGGATACTTGCAAGTAGTGGTCCGCGGGTGGGGGGGTGGAGGGGGGGGGGGTATCGGGTCTTATACCATCATGCCTCTCCGTGCAGTTCTTACATGTAAAAGCTTATTAAAAAAGAATCCATAAAAATATGTTCATTTTCAGAATAATTGTTTATTCTCTTACATGTACGTATACCATGGTTAATTATCCGTAATGTCACCGTGTGAATATTATGTACATTGTACGAAATATTCTTTAATAAATTTATTTAAAAATTTAAATGGATAATATCACCAAAAGCCGTTATAACACAAAAGAGAAGCTATTCTTTCATAAATGTATTAGTAGAGCATTTTATGCTAGAATACTTGATGTAAAGGCAAAGATAACGAGCAGTGATCAATATCTGCAACCATGCAGGACGAAGATGGAATTGGATTGGTCACGTGCTGAGAATGGGAACCAAGCATTGTGCAGTAGCACTGACATGAAGACCAGAAAGGAAGACCAAAAACATGGCGCAGAACAACAGAAAAAAAAAACTGGGATGGAAAAGTGGTACATGTACATCCAGGGTGGTCGCCAAGGACAAGTGGTACTAGGGCATTACATGTATATGCCAAGGAGAAAGCTGAGGTGATCAATTAGAAGATCCAGGAATCTTCGTCATTTTGATACAAAATTGGAACGAGACCCCCATTTTCCCCAACAAAAGGCCAGAACAATATCGGAATACAACACGTGCTAAATAATATTTGCGTTATTTTGCATATGAATCGCCGCCGTTACGCTCGTTTTGATTGATTATTTTATGTTTTACGCCATTTTGGCAATATTTCAGACATTTCACGGCGGTTAGCGGATTGTAATGTTTGGTTTTGAATGTTCAAGTTTCCCTGAAGGTCCTCAGTGAGCCTACTCTTTTTCGAACATCAGGGAAACGATCTTTTGCGTGCCAGGGGGGTTGTTATCCTTGACACCCTTTAACGTCCCATCCGACGGACATCCTTTGTTTTGAGCTAAATTACGCTTTTTATTACGTAGCATTATAACGCCTTTGATTCGCATTAATATTCATTTGTTTTTCTTTTCAAGTGATCATACATGTAATAGGCTTTCGTACTATTGCACATATTATACCATGTAATAAATGAATTTATATTGATATATCCCGGAAATATTCCGAGTTTATTCGCAACATATCATACATACAAATGTACTATACATGTAATTGAAAGGTGTGTGGCGGTTTGTTCATTATAAACATGTATACATAATTCAAATTGTTCCTGGTAATAAAAAGATTACGATCTTAAAAGACACAAGTAAACTGCTAAATTATTTTGATGCGCAAAACGCATTTAGTGATGAAATATATACTTCTGATTTGGTCTGTAAACATTCATGTCGCCAAAAGTTGTTAAAAGGGCATGGGAGGGTGAGGTAATGCTGTCAACTCCTGTTGCAAGAAACCCATCAATAAATAAGACTGACGAATTCTGTCTGTGGTCGAAAGTACCTCGTAAATTATCAGGACCATGACACCAGTTAGATTGGTTTTTCATGCAAAATATACAAGAAATAAACAACATTCTTTTTCTGTCTGAAAACCTCTTTGCTATGCACATTTTAGACAATTACACTTCTTAAAAATACATTAATTTCAATGATTTTTATGTATATGCAATATAAACCCTGTTCGGAACTACTGAGGTTTTCTAAATCCTTATACATTGACTAAGAAAATGAATTTGCTTGTAGGATTTACAATTTATTGCATAACAGTTCATATTATCAATCAACATTTCATACATTTTATTTTATATGCTCAACAAATGTGATTCAATTGTAACAATTCTAAAATATGTACAAAATTTTTGGTTGACAAACACTGTGTCTTGCATTAACAACACTATTAAATTTGCTATAACAGCAATTCCAACGATTTTTTTTTTTTTTTGAATTCAAACAAATACGATAAAACTGTCAAAATGTGTGTGCAATTCACCGGAAAAAGAGCTTCTTTCTGAGGGTCACCAGAGGGGCAGGGATTTGTTTGTAGACTCCACCCTCCAAGCGGGCGTTGGCTCGTCCAACCTCCTCATTCACCTTGACCAAGATACTCAAAAGGTCATACCTGTTAAATATCAAAATTAGTACAATCTTATTAACACAGGAGTTAACAGAAGCTTCAGAACATAAACATACAGTGCATAATACAAATCATGCACAAATAGCACAATTAACCACTTTTCATGCATATACAATTTAACTTCAGTTTCTCGAACACTGATATCTCGAATACCACGGATATGTCGAAGTGATTTTGAAGGCAGCCACCTATTTTATCCTCAATATCTGAAATCCACGCATATCTCGAAGTTTTTTCTCGGCCCTATCGAGTTTGAGATAACGTGGTCCGACTGTATTCTAAATGACTTTCTGGCAATGAATCCTTCCACATCTCAATTTTTACTGTATTAAAGCAGAAACAGATCATGCTACCTTCTGCCCAGCTGTTAAGTTATCTAATGTACCTACCTGTAGGCATACTTATCCAACATCTCCACCAGCTTGTTGACAAACCAGCTGCCCTGTGACCTACTTCTGTAAGACACGTATCCAGGGACCGTAGCACACCCCAGTACAAAGTCCGCCTCATCAGGAATCATCTCACTGCTCCGGCCGTGGTCCGGTTCTAGGTCACTGTCCATCTCAATGTCAATACCTGCATGCATAGAAAATATGTATATATTTGTGTGTGTGTGTTTTAAAATAGTACATTAAAGCATCCAGGGGCAGATCCTGGATTTGATGTTGGAGGGGGCACAACTTTATGAGGCAGGGCGTCATGGGGTCGCCCTGAGGCCCCCAGTGGGTCGAGGGCAAAACTCTGACATGGGGGGAAGCCCCAGGATTTTATAGGGCTTGAAGTACATGTATATCCGATATTATTATCCCATGTCTAAGTCATTTTTCACAATAATATTTTCTGTCATTTTTGATGGTGAGAAATTAATAAAATGATACAAATTCTATGAATCTTTTGGAAAAAAAATATAATTTTTTTTAATAATAGTTACAATAAATGAAACTAGAACTTGTCCTAATCGGACTCAATCCCCGCGGGGCCACTAGACAATAATGAACAAACAGTATTTTCTCAGAATTAAACAGCAAGTTGTTAATCTGGGTAATATAGTATGATAATTCTTTAGGAGAGTTGTGGACCGATGCACTAATGCATCACATTGGTGAAAATGCCTCAAGTCCAAACGTTCATATCTTGTACAATTGTCCAAACAAAATTCCTGACAATTATGCACATATCCATTACGTGAATCCTAACACTCACAAAGTTCAGTAAAAATCCTGCAGAGTAGTTTAGGAGGAGTTGCGGACATACCAGCTGATGCATGAGTGCTTATATTGGTGAAAATGCCTTAGTCCACAAACGTTCATCGTCTTGTATTCAAAAAGTTGTCAAAATAAAATTCCAGACATAAGCCATTCTCCAACTCATATTTCTACACACTCCACAAAGTTTCATATTAAAAATCCTGCAAGTCGTTTAGGGAGAGTTGCGGACCAAGGGCACTGAAGATGCATAGGTATAAATTGGTGAAAAAATCCTTAAGTCCAAAAACGTTCATCAGTCTTGACAAAAATTGTCCAAAATAAAATTCCTGACATATGCACATTCCATTGATATATTACTAACACTCCAACAAAGTTTCATAAAAATCCTGCATAGTTCGTTTAGGAGAGTTGCGGACTAACGCACTGATGCAGTAGGTATATTGGGAAAATGCCTAAGTCCAAAACGTTTCATATCGTTGTACAAAATCGTCCAAAAACAAAAGTTTCCTGACAATATGCACATCTCCACTATACTCACTATTCTTAACAACTCCACAGAGTTTCGATACAAAAATCCTTGCAAGTCGTGTTAGGAGGAGTGCGGACAACATACACCTGATTGCTACGGTACTTATTGGTGAAAAATGCCTAATCCAATTAGACGTTCATATCTTTAACAAAATATTGTCCAAAAAAATCCTTGACACATGTGCACATCTCCATTATGTTGTCTAAACACTCGCCACAAAGTTTCTAGAATCCTGCAAGCGTTTAGGGAGGATTTGCGGAACCAACACATACTTTCGGCAGACAGACGACGGAATCAGACGGACGGGACGGACGGACAGACAGGGTGAGAACCTATTCACCCCCCAAACTTCTTTTTGCGGGGGGTATAAAAATCTTGTCATTATTTCTCTGAGAGTCAAAATCATGATTAAATTTGAAAATTATTTTCCATGTTAAGTTATAAATCTGTGTGCCCCCCTCCCTTCTAAATCCATCACTGGCATCAACAGCAATATCACATGGATGAGTGAACTAAATACACCCATTACTTCATGCAAGGCACAGATTATACAATGACATTACCTCCTTGCTTCTCCCGTCCTTGACAAGCTTGAATAAAGAACAACTTTGGTTTTCCCGCCAAACTTGGACATTTTCCTGATCGGAATATCCCCGTCATCTCCGATATTCTAACCAGTCGGCCATTCGTGCCATAGATGTTCTGCAGCACACCATGTGACAGGATGCAGCAGACAAAACAGTCATAGTCTGAATGGTCTTCAAACGACACCTCAACAAGACGTCTGTTCATGGCGTAGTCCTCCAAGTTATCATAACGGCGAACACGGAAGTCCAACTTTTGGAAGATGTACGTTAGTTTTTCTGGAAATTAAAGACACAGGCATTATATCTTTAAATGAAGTGTAAGTTTACTTTACATGAATAAAATCACTTTCAACAGATCGCTAACATTCTGGTACATAAGAATTCACCTGCGTCTAGATCGGTGCCTGTCCGGTTTGGCATTTCTTTACTCTCGGGATCGTTTGGAACCTTGAAAAACTTCATGTTGTTGATTATCACAGCAATGCCTGCAATGATGAAACGAAGCATATTCTCATTACAATCAAGTTTATACATGTATTCTAAAGGATGAACATTAAATAACAAACTATATTGTCATCAGTTTCAATCATTCAACTCAAGTTTGAGAAAATAGATATTGCAGATGACTGGGAAATTCCCGAATAAGAATAACTGGGGCTATGAAGAAAGTTCAGTGTTCAAAATTAACCACAGACCGATAGACCAAGTCTTTGTGAAATGGTACTGGTCTATGCCAGTTGTAAATGAGATAGATCATATTGTCTTTGTCCATTTACTATGTTTAAGCAATAAAAAAAAAAGCAACAAAAATGATATATAGAAAGAAAATAATGACAAATTTTTGTTGAATTGTGGTGTAGAAATAGCAACAGCTCATTATTCCATTTATACTTTCAAAGCATATTTTCAATATTGTGGTCTATGTTTTGACATGGAGCCGAGGTCTATACCAAGTTTTGAGCCAATTTTGAACACCACAGAAAGGGTTTACAACATACATGTGTGAAGAACAAACTCGGAACTTACCTCTAGGTTTTCTGTTCATTCTGTATGATGGCAGATCCATCTCATCATCTAAATTTGCTCTCCTCATCGCTTGGGCTAGATTTTCGTCTAACGCATTACCTAAACAACATGGGGTATAATCAACTCATTTGTGAAAGTTATTTGCAAACTTTATTTGAAATGATGAAATAAGTATAATGAAAAAAAAAGAAAATGAGATACAAGTGTTTTTATACAAGTCATTTTATTATATACTGAATGCTAGATACATGATGTTTGTAGGTCCTACTATTGCACAGCATTAATAAATCCACTGAACTGAGTAAAGGGACTATATGCACGGCAAAAACATGAACTTGAATGTATATGAATGATGTTTACCTCTAATGCTTCTCTCTGATTGGCTATAGTTGTTTTCTGATGGTGGGGTTTGTCTCTGTCCTAACTGAACCCGGGCTTCAGCTATCATGATAATATCATTTTATTATATGTATCAAATGGTTGTAACAGAAGCTATATTTTGTATCAAAATTCATTATACATTATCCATACTAAAGTGTAGTCGATAAAAACAGAAATTTGAAGAATAAGATATTTTTATCACTATCAAATGTAGTATTTGTACTTACCATTAGAAACAGATAAATTCTCTTCATTCTGGTCTCTGATTGGCAGGTTACCATGGGGCAGAATCATCATGGAGGTCTGTGTTTCCATCTCAGACATGTTCTGTCTCAGAGCTTGGATATCAGGAAGAGGCTCCGGTGCAGGGTGCCTCAATGACTGGGGGATTTGTCCTTGGGGCGGCTGATAGAGTGATTGTAAGTCTGTAGGATCTATAAATAGCCATATATGTATAATAACTACACCTGTTTATCATCACACAATTTCCATGTATTCAGGGATTTAAAAATTTGGTCATCTGAGGTCCATAACCCAAGGTGTATGGGGCTGACAAGCTACAGTACAGCTCAGATGGATTTTTGTCTTTTTTGAATGCCCACTTTCTCCTGTGGGCCAGCCACTTGGAATCACTGTGGGCTTTAAAAGTGGATATTTACCAAAGTTTTACACAATTATATATACAAATGCCCACTCTAAAAATAACCCACCGATGCCAGTAGGCAAATTAATTTCCACCTGAGCTGTACTGTAATTAATATCTAACAATAGTCCATTGGACCAGTAATATTAAGTCTGTATCTTATGTACCTGTATTTTCAAGCTTCAAACATATTATTTCTATATCAATAAAGATTGGAAACAGATTAGTTTAAACTGTACTCACTCGGATCCGGAATGTGTTCATCCCCCTCCACTGTCTGGCCCAGTATCTGCAGTCCTTCTGTGACTCGGAACTTCTGAAGGACCCCTATCAGAGTCACACGGCACGTTTCATCATTCTGCATTATGTCTCTCTGCCAGTGTTGTAACATTTTAAGAATTCTCAGTGAAGGCAGAATCTGATTATCATTCACCGTCTCCAAAAGGACTCTGTCCTCCAAACCAAGGAACGGCGGAATGTCTCTCCAGTCAGGGCTCTTGGATATCGCATCAGATAAATTGATTAACAACCCATCAGACAATGGGGAATCTGAAAGAGAAAAGATCACTTTGATATGCTTGCCTACTTTCCAATTTGAGAATGTCTTTTCTGGAAACATATTTTATCAATTTGCATCCAAGAAGCTCTTAGAGGGATTTCAATATTTGGTATACTGTCAAGGGATTTAATTTCCAAATACTTTGAAATGCACTTCGTGATGCTTTATTTTAAATTCATGATCAATATAATCGCGAATATATCAAAAATAAAACCCACACAAATTTTCCCCACTTCAGAAATATTTCTCTTACTTGGCATTGGTGTGCTGCCTGGTCTTATCGCTGGCAGTTGTGGTGGAGGATGATTGAGTGGTTCTGGTGGTACCTGTGGTGGTTCCACTTCCATCTGAGAGGGGCCATTGTACTGGGCTGGACTGCTCCTTTTATCTGGAAAAGTAACACAGATATGGTGTTACTATATAAATCATATTACGTGCGGCCTCGGTTAGGTCACCTCGTGGGCCAGGTCTCGGGTCCTTATTTCACCATGTTGACATCATAAGGGGTAATTAATTGTATAATAATAATCAGGGTCAAATTCTTAAAATTACTTAAATTCCTTAGAACCTGTAGTGTACCCCCTATAACAGTATATTATATGATTTAAGGATGATCAAGTGTTCCAATACTTATCAGTAAGTTACTGATATTCAGAGATTTTCTCCATATAATATAAAAATGGTAATTGTAAGAGGTCACCATGGTGAATGAAATTATTGAAATACATGTAAGACCTCTCAATCATAAACCTGTAGTAGTCTGACCTGGCCCCAGGATCATGAAACAAACTTAGACTTAAGTCAAAATTTCAATCACCTGTAAAATGTTCATTACTTTTGAACCGAAATTCATAATTTGCAGACACCATAAATTTGATTAAACAATAATGAATAACAATTTTATTTTGGAATAATTGACTTCACAATCATTCAGATTTTGACTTAAGCTTAAGATGCTTCATGATCCTGGGGCCTGACCTGGGCCATAGACTTACTGGTCAGGCCTAGGGGTCTTATTCCATAATAATGACCTCAGAAGTATTTATCAACTATTGACTAGCATAAGTATTTTATAGAATCTTGCCAAGTTATGCACAAGCAACTGTGTATTTAGACCATAAGAATCCTTACTCAGATAGAACATATTCATGTATCCTTTCTCTTCTAATACAATATATAACTTTTCATACTCTTGCATTAATTCTTACTCTGATTGGACAGGTATTTGTTGACTTTGGGAATCAGATCAGCTCTGTCAATTACTTTAAGCACTTTTAACAATACATCCACTTTTACATGGGACATTTCATCTTTCTTCTCCAAAAACAGAAACAAATCAAAAATGGACTTCATTTTGGAAAGCTGCCCCTTAGGAACAAGAGAAGTCAATGCAAACATCACTGAGCCAAACTCTTCATCATCGATGTCCTCTCCAATTTCAAACAGCAACACCCTAAAATACAAAAAAAAAAAAAAAAAAAATTCAATCACACCAGTGTGCATAGCACTGAACACAATATTTCACTAAAGTGCTTTTTTCAAGGCCATAATCCAACATTCATGCTGGAATGTTAGCAATAAGCAGGTTTAAATACATGAAAATTAAACTAATTTCCATATTAAAAGAGAGATGAAACCACTATTCAGAAAGAAATATTCCTGTAAAAACACTGCAATTACCTGAAGGGTGACAATATTTTGGCCGATTCCATGTACATGACTTTTTTATTCTGCAAATCTTCTGTCAATCTTCTTAATCTCTGTTCCACCATTGCAGTGTCCCGTGCCATTTTTTTGAGCAAGTCTTTCCTATGAATTCTGAACAAGCACTCCTCTAATAACTCAAGGTCCCCATTTTCCAGGTCCATCACCCCTAAATTCTGAAGTTCATTGAACAGATCAAGGCCTCTTTGAGCCTTCTGTAACTTGGAGTCGGTGATGACTCCTCTTAGAAGAAATTTGAGGTTTTCTACATCATTGGAATCCAAACCATTGTCCACTGTGACTAAAAATTTCCCATAGTCAAAACCCTTCTGTGGTACGGCATCCACCTCTGGGATTAAATCAGGACGATCTGTTTCTATGTCATTCATTATTTCATTCCAAAAGTGTAAATTGATAAATTTCCCTTTCAATGTAAAATTGTTCACAATCCAAATTCCTATATTAAATGTTCTGTCCACATACACTGCAAAAGGAGAATTACAAAGTAAAAATCTTCGTGAAAAGAGTTCGTGTATAACGATGTTAAACATGTACTTATAATATAAGTACACACTATCACTTTAGGTTCAATGTACCACAGGGTATTGACACAATCTGAGCAAACTAACTAGGTACAATAAATACCATTTGCTAGTGTATAACAGGACTCCTATTACACTATATATACACTAGTTTGCTCAGATTGTGTCAAAACCCTGTGTTCAATACTGTCATATTCAATTTACAAGTTTACACATAGGCTAGTGGCTCGTCAAAAACTTTTTGTCTTAATGAAAATTTGACACCGTCTATTCTATATTTACAAGAATTATACAGTAATTATTGAATAGAGAGGGTCAATTCGTGACGAGCCCCTGTGGTTTACATATAGAATAAAAAGATAAACCCAGCTCAGCGAAGACTGTCGGTATCAAAATAAAACAGTTTTATTCAAACAATGACGATTTCCTTACAAAAATTCACTTTAAAATACGTAGATATACGTCATACATTACCTATATCTTTTCAGTATACTTACATTGGTTGAAAAGGAGAAATATATTTCAATAACTCTGAAAATTTCTATTATTTTCTGAGTAATTTGGGGATTTCCATGGCTAAATCTATTTTTAACATCATATAATTGATAAGTCGTTCGTTTAACGTATTCAACATCTCAACCCATAAAAAGTCGTGTAGTGTAATAGTGCTAAGTTTCATTAGTACTAGCTATGTTTTTATATTCATACATACACACCTTTTGATCTTAGATCCACCCCTTTATTCACATCACTACACAAGGTACAGTTACAATCTATATATCGTGAGGCGTCAGTAAATGACACACGTACGACTTAATTTTATTTTGGATCAGGGGCAAATAACTCGTGGGTAACCTGCCTTTCAGGGTTACCATCTAGTCATAACCCTTTGATCATGGGTCTGAGTGTGGTCATTTTGTATGAAGGGTTTTTATTGGTCAGTTTTTGTCAAGTTCTATTTGGTTGGTTTTCTTGTCTTGCCGCCAGTTTTGAGCACTGTTATTATGATCCAGGACCTTGTAGAGATTAGACATGATTTTCAGACTAAGACTGACTTAGAGACTTTGAATTCTTCATTTCTGGTAAGTTACTTATTTATACTAATTTCCTTTGTTACTAGTCAATTTAAAAGTCTATCCTATAGATACGTCCCATTTGCACACTTACTTTAAAATGATTGAAAGAGTGAGTAAATGAGACTTATTGGTTATAGAAATCAGTAGTATTTATATATTCCTATAATGTAAGGTGGTATAAATCAGTTTACATAGATTTTATATTTGTCAAAAGTATTTGATGACTTTGTTCAAAATGAGCAACTTGATATTTTAGTATTAAATCTAAATTACATGTAGATAGTGATTTTACATACAGGGTACTTTGTTAAATTATAAAGTAAATCCTACATGTCCAGTCAATCTAGAGTTATTGTCCTAGCAGTATATTCTGAGGGAAGCTTAGAACTTCCCATAGAAAAGTACGTTAGACAGTACTGTTATTTTATTCTATTAATTACTTTTATAACTATTAATGGGAGAATGCTATTTTGCTAATAATGTAATTTAAGAGTTATCTCCCTTAACTGATTAATTAAACTTATTTTGATGGAAATCAGTGAGATGAATATCGTTCAGTACAGTATAGGCTTTTCATTGTTAGACTTATGCTATATTGTTGTTTTACTATATTTCAGGGCTATCTTCGTTATTTTCTTTTCCTTATACGTTCCATCACTGTGTCCGAATAAATATTTAGACCTGAACCCTACAGGAGTTTTTGTCATTCATACTGGAGGAAAAACCCTGTTACAGTAGCACAATTTATATCATTTCAATAAACTATTTCATGGAACCTATTTGATTGAACCAGTGTCACATTTAGTTATGAACAAAGCAAATACGCAAACACACATCATCACATGCAATGGTGAGATCACCATGAATTAAACGGTCATCATTTCATTGGTATGAAATACTATTTTATAGTATAGAGGGGTAGACCTACATCATTTAGACCTATATCATTTTCAAGAACTAGAAAACTGACATGGTCAGCAAGGGCCCCGCCGAGGGCTATCCAAAGGAACGCGACATCGTATTTGATTACAGAAATGTTTAGTACTGGAAAATTGTGAATTAATTAAACACCATATCAATTAACACACTGAATAAAGCATTTCTTGAAAAGAATAATCCCATAAATGTATTATTTAGTTGTCCAATCCCGGTTTCCAATACGTTGAACAAAAATATTTATACACTTGTGCATGCCTCTTATTGTAGTACAATTGTGCAAAGTTTCAAAACTGTACGATAAAAACTTTTTGAGTTATCGCATCACAACGAAAATGTTGACGGACAGTCAGACGGACGGACAATGTGATTACTATAGGGCACCCGCATTTCATTCGGAGCCCTAATTACATGGGGTTCGTCTCTTTGCAGATGATTGTCGGATAAAATCTATCAACCAAAAATCATCAAAACTGCACCCAAGTTGTCCAGCAATTGTATTTTCCCCCAGTTTCTGTGTTTGATTCTTCCTCTAGATTTGTATCTTCCTATCAAATAAGCAGATAATAAAGAATATGTTTATGGAGTAAAATAAAAATCCACTATTTTAAAGGTATCTTCTTCATTTGTCATAAATATACACTGTACTAAAAGTAAAAGTGTCTCATTCTTAGGAAGAAATCAAAATGATTGTAAATTTTTGACAGATAATTAGAAATATTGTAAGAAGGGTATTTCCTGAAAGAAAAAATGTACATTCAGCAAACAGAATCTTCTCTGCAGTCTTTGCACATGAAATCAAGGAAATGTCTATAGAATAACCAGAATAGTAGGAAGTTGACTTCTGGTCCTGTTATTTATATGCTTTTGGGTGATTCAGATTGAGGAAATATCAATGTGAAGGTCTGGGTAGATAAAGTTAGACTGTAATCATACACAGTCACTGTTAAATATCGCCGGGGGGGGGGAGGGAACGCGGGGGGGGGGACGGGGGGACCGGTGGCCATGCGGGGGGGGGGGGGGGGGGGGGGGGGGGTATAACTTTGGACACATCATAAGAAAGGAAAAAATCATCTTCATTCTTCAAGGTTTTTTATTTTCTTCTTTAGAATTTCAATTTCCTTTCCAATTCAACATTTTCCTTTGTAAGTAAGTTTTGCCTATTCGTTTTTGGTCAATTCTTTTTACTTTTCCCTCCACAGCGCCTTCAATTTCTTTATCTTTTTTACGGCCTTAATAGCCTGCCCACCAGTCTTAATTGAAATATCATAGCACACAGATTTCAACTCAATATCTAGTTCTTCAATGAATTCAGTCACAAAACTACCCAATCTCTGCTTTCTTTTTTTAAGATGAAGCCATACTGATCTAAATAGAAAAATAATTAAAAAGTTTGCAAAAAGAAAATTATTAGTTTTTCACCTGATCTGAAACAATTCCTGGCAATGGGACCATTGATTTGTCAGCTACTAATTAGAGGTAAAAATCAAAATTAATGATCCTTGATGTCATTTTCCTCCTGTGATCTGCTTATTAAGTGATGGATCAATCTACATTCTTCTCAGGTTTTTAATGTTTAACATTAGAAGACAAATAAAATGGTTATAAAACCTAGCAAAGAAAAATCTCTTGATGTACTATATTTGATTACAATATATTGATTTTAAAAGTTACCTTTCTGACAAGAAGGTCGAAAACAAATCTTTTTAAAGCAATGTATTTAATTTTTTCTCTGAGGGTTCGTTTCAGTGGATGCTTTTGGAATTTAAGCATCCTACTTTTTTTTAAGCAACGCATTTAATTTACAAAAGTAGTATTTTAATGGTTCTTTTGGAATTTAAGCATCCCACTTCTTACACCAAAAATTGTAAGTTCCACAAGGATGACGAAAAGATTATTGGGGACTACAAAATTCAAACTCAAAACTCAAATTTCAAGTCATATTAGAACTACTTTGACTCTCAGGTACATTCTATAAGGAATTCTACGACTAAATGCTTCAGGTTTGGTATAAAACGACTATAGGTGAAGGTACATGATTTTTTAAATCAATGCATATGTAATCTCATTCAATATTGACAGAAGGTGGTACTACATGTAAAATGCTCTCATATGGTATGGTCTAAGACTTCTCTCGTATGGGTTTGAGTGCAAAAAGGGGAATGACTGGTTGTTAAGTAGGGATGTCAAAATTATCAAAAATTCATATTCGAAATGAGTATTTGAATTTATTAGATAAAGTACACAAACCCCGACTCGTTTCCTTCATGCGTTAAATGATAAGCTTTGCTCAGTATCTCTTACAAACGGGTAAAAAGCAATAAAGATACAGTAATTTCCATATTTACTGATTTTCTTTTTAGTAAATCCATGTCCGGATACAACACTGAGAGGTAAATAATCTTGATATTGCACGTGTAATTTCTTCGGACTGCACAGAGTCCTTCTTTTCGGTGAACAAACAAGAGACCATTGCAGTTTGACACTGTGAGTTAGATGGCTTGGGTGTTTATCTTTCAAGTGATTAAGTAAATTTGATGTCGTACCACAATAACTGAAAGTGGCTTCACAAGGGGAGAACGTAAGAGATGTACCATTGCTTTCCTTCCTTACAAAAGTCATACGTTTGATTTTGGCGGCATGTCTATTCCTACGAACCGCCAAATTCAAAATGAAACAATATGGACTTGTGAATACTACTCATGAATACAACTACAGGAAATTGACGGATCCAAACGATAATTGCTTTACGAGAGATATAAGAAATGAATCTTATATTTTTTAGGGTGATGCAGGTATCACCGAATTTTAGACGGTAAAACTCATCAATGCGCGAAGCGCATTGATGAAAAGTTTTACCGTCTAAAATCTCGGTGATGACCTGCATATCACCCGAAAAAATATAAGATTTATTTCTTATCATTTAATTTTATATTACAACAACAAAACAATGTCCATTAGACTTTAGTTGTTGTTCAGGTACGTGATCGAAAAATCACCTAATTCTTAAAGGGTGTTTTAACCAATGAGAATCGGCGCTAGGTGATCACGTGGAATAAAATTAAATGATAACTACGTATGCTAAACTAAAGAAGAGTTGTCTTTCTTGTTAACTATAAACACGAATATTCCAATAGCAATTTCCTATATTTGAATATCGCCTCATCAAATGAACATTCGTTGACATCCCTATTGTTGATATAAAGTGCTATAGTAAAACAGATATCCAGTGTGTTGGGAGAGAAACTCTAACCTAATTTTAAGGTGTGGTTGGTATCCAAAAGAGGAAAGAGATTTGAATATTTCCGCCGCTGCAACTTTTGCTTAAACAACAATTAATGTAAATGATCATCGGTCATTAATGCATGAAATGCACACATAAAAATAAGAGTTTGAAGGATTTCAAATATGAGAATAATGGAAGAAAAGGAAAATTCTGTGGTAAATAAGGGTTTACAGGAACATTTACAACTAATTTTACAAAATTTTATATCGTTTTCCATGGGATATCTTATGTCTTTAAACTTTGTACAGTGGATTTCACCACTTTTCATTCTTTAAAAAGGCGCCTACTCTATCGATGGGAGAGTTTCAAGTTACTTCCGGTAGACCATTTTTACCCGATATTTATACACGCCATTATTTTATGCACGAGAAAAAACCACCAACCAGCATATTTTATTTATTTTTATCTATTTTTTGGGCGAATAGTGGCCGTGCAATTTCATATATTTGGGATGCCATCTCAACACAAACACCATGGGCAAACCCACTCAAAAGTACAAATCAATGCAACATCATCCAAATCAAGCCAACAAATCACCATACAGAAATTGCATAAGACTTGACCACCCCGGATAAAAACCGCGGATGAATTACTTATTTAGGGATACTTAGTTATTTGAAGAGTGCTTGTGTAAAATCAACATCAAGCATTCAGAGTTTTATTTACCAAAGTTCACTTTGCATGAAATGCACCAACGTCATATACACATCCAGCATACCCCCATTTGGGCCATGTTTCACATTCAAGTTTCACAATTCAAATTCACATCATCACCAAGGTGTAGGCCTCAGTTGCTTTTGGTGGCGCAAATGCCCAAATCTGAACATGCCACGACAGGTTATGGAATATTCCAACTCCCTTGCTCCCAATCTGTATTAAAATCCGTGCGTTCTAAACAATGAACCTGAAAAATAGCAGCAACAAAACGCCAGCAGAAAAACCAGTGAAACTACTAGAAATACTGTGAGTAAAACTCACAAAGGATACCCCCGCACCACCCCATAACCTTTACGCTCACTAGAGTCACTGAAGCTCTGTAACAAAGAAGATATGGCCCGGACACAAATGCATGTTAAAAACCTATAAGTTTGACCTTGATATCAAGGTCAAGGTTATACAGAGATCATGAATGTAAGTGACATATCTTTACATGGTTGATACACTCACCATGCCAAATTATAATCCATTTAGAGAACTTATATTTTTGACCTTGAGGTCAAAAGTCAAGGCCATATATGGCAAATGGTCATGTATTGGCTCATGAATGTATTGCAATACATCCTCCTCATATTGATACATCCACATGCTAGATATTATGGATAGTCAAAGAACAAAGAAGTTATGCCTAGAACGAAACAACACATGCAGAACGACAGACAGGAGTTACATTGCATCATTTCAGCTCACCCCGACAGGCAGCCCCGCATGGCCGCTGGTGATGCATCCATGCGCCAAAAAACAGGATGCATATGTCAAAGAACAAAGAAGTTATGGCCCGGACAAATTCATGTTAAAAACTAAATTTTTGACATGGATGTCAAATGTCAAGGCTCATACAGAAGTCATCAATATACCTGACACATCATCTCATAGTGATGCACTCATGTTGCCAGGTTATGGTTATGCCGTTACCTCAAAAGAACAAATAGACATCGAAGTTCATCATTTAAAACTATATTTTCCGAGTCAATAGGTCAATGTCCTACAAGGTCTTCATATATACCCGACACATCGTCTCACTACGTCAGTACGACCTATGTGCAATTTATCGTTATGCCTCACCTAAAAGAACAAAGAAGTTATGACCCGACATCGAATCGCCACCCAGATGGACAGGATCAGACCAGACAAAGTACATACACATCGTCTCATGGTATTGCATCCATGTGCCAAATACAGGATGCTCTATGCAAAAGATAAAAGTAAGTTAACTGCCCTGACAGGATATTCATGTTAAAAAAACCTGACAATTCTAACTTGAGGTGAAAAGTCAAGTCATACCATAGTCATTCATATACGCGACACATCGTCTCTATAGTATACACCCACTGATGCCCAATATGAATATGCCTACCTCAAAGAACAAAGAAGTTATGCCCGGACACGAATCTGCACAGACAGACGGACAGACAACAGATCCTATATACCCCCAAACTTTGGCTTTCGCGGGGGGTATAATAAATTAGTGGCTGGGGGGTGATAACTAAAAAGGATTCTATATACCAATCAATTATGCACACCCCAACATGTATTGAACCTCACTGCCATCCGATGGATGGGTGAAAAGGGAAATCCGAAATACACCCCGTTTTTATATGCGATAGCCCAGGGCGAACCCGACGAAATCATAACCCGTTTTCTCGTAAAATAAAAGTCATCGATTTTATATGCATAAAATAGATGATATTATTTATGGCAGAGTAAAAACCACCAAAGCGCATATTTATTATTTTTTATTTATCTTTGCGAATTTGGCCGTGCATATTCATGATTTTGTCGGGATGCCACTCAACACCAAAAACACATGGCAAACCCAACTCAAAATAGCATAATCAATGCCAACACTCATCAAATCAAGCACAAAACATACGAAATTGCCATAAACTTGACCACCCGGGAAACCGCGGATGTACTTATTTATGGATACTTAGTTATTGAAGATGCTTGTGTAAAATCAACATCAAGCATCGAGTTTATTTACAAAGTTCACTTGCTATGAAATATGCACAATGTCTAATACACATCCAGCATACCCCATTTGGCCATGTTGCAATTCAGAGTATTCCAAATTTCAAATTCACATCATCACCAGCGTTGTAGGCTCAGTCTTTGGTGTGCGCACAAACCCACATGACCAGCGGACCAACATCACAATGGTTCCCGTCATCCCACACATGGAAGACCAAGCAACCCGAACAAACCCCCACAGACCAATACGCCATTTTCTGAAGTATCAATGCATCAGGTATATAAACCCCCCAGCCAAGAATGAAAATCAAGCCCCCTTGTAAAGTTCTGAGGAAGATGGAAAATTAGTTCATTAAGATTTAGCTCCCAAAAATTTGGGGCAATCAATTTTGTAATAGCACAAATACTGATTCCTGTGTACATAATCAAGTTCCTTAGCAGATCGAATCTAGTTGCACTGATAAGATTATAATGAGGAGTTCAGGTAAATTTATATTTTGAAGGGGCAGAACTCACACAAAAATAAGAGGATCAAAATTCCCCGGTATTAATATGCATCAACATCAAGCATTCTGAGTTTATTTACAAAGTTCACTTGCATGAAAATGCACAATGTCAATACACATCCAGCATACCCCATTTGGGCCATGTTTCACATTCAGAGTTCACAATTCAAACATAACTTGATATGATATCTTGCTACATGTGAAGTTTTGTCAAAATTGGATCAGTAGTCTCAGGAGTGGCGCTGACAAGGTTATTTACGAGGATTTCAGGCAAATTTCTAAGTTGAAGGGGCATAACTCACACAAAATGAAATGGATCAAAATTCCCTGGTAAAATGCCCATGTAACTACATATCATTTCCTTGCTACATGGCAAGTGTTGTCAAAATGGAGTCAGTAGTTTCTGAGGAGT
>CAJDSM010024875.1:12616-33816 GCA_903981925.1 Ostrea lurida | reverse complement strand
TAGCCTACAGCCATGTAGATGTAGGAAATCTTTAAAGAAAACAGTGTTGCGCCATCATAGAAATACATTAGGCCTAATATCATTTTGTGATAAATTTTCCTTCTTCTTCACACATTAATATTTTTTTTTTTAACAAAAAAAAATTGTGTACACAACATATCTTGTGTGCTCAACATAATATCTCGTGCGCATGACATATCTCATGGGCATGACATAACTCGTGCACAGTACAACATAATATCTCATAGGCAGGCATGGCTTATTATCTTGTATGCACAAACATAATGTCTGCAATGACATGTGATATCTCACCCTTTTGGGGTGAGACTCACCCTTTTTGAAGCAATCTCACGACCTCACCCGCGGGTAACAATAACTCACCCCCCAAAAAAAATTGTCTGTTAAAGGTGTAGTATGGGCAATTAGTTTCCCTTTAATCATGAAGTTGTATCAAAAAAGCCAAAAATGCCTGCAGTGTCCAGAAGATACTCCAAGAAGAATCTTACATAGTAGTGATCTAATGCTATCAAATGAACACTTAACTGCTGAAACTTGATTGTGACACTTGATAATTGCTTTATAATAAAAAAATGAATAAAAGCTAGTATTTTAAGTTTTATTATGGCCTTTATTACAGCATAGTCATTGATATAAAAAAAATTTCTCACCCCAAATACCCCAATCTCCACCCGTAGCTCATCCAATTCTCACTCATGCAGTCGGAATTTATCACATGTATGTGTCTGGTGCAACGACAATGATCTGATGGTAGCCAGACGTTTCGGCCCATGGACACTTCGGCCCTACAGTTGGACCTTCGGCCCAAACACTTCCAGCACGTTAATTGAATATTAGAAAATCCACTGAGCTGGTCTTACTACAAGCGCTGTGCGAGTAATGTAGTGTGAGAAGACCGAGGCGCTGTCAAATATAGAGGGATGATATGGCCATTAATGTCCAACTGTATTGGCCGAAGTGTCCATGGGCCGAAACGTCTTTGCGCCCAAGTGTCTGACATTCGATCTGATGTGCAGGACATAATATCTGGCACACAACTTGGAAACTTACAACATAACGAACATAATATATAGTGCGCATAACATAATATACCTGCTACGAAAAGGTGGCGATAAATATCTGTTATTCAATAATTTATTTTACATTGTAGTATGGATTTGTCCTTACAAAAGAAGAGGTGGCGCCCTGAGATAGCCCCGCCTACTGAGGAGATTCTGACAGAAGGACAGAAGCAACTAAAGACCCTATTGGATAAACAGTTGCAGAAGGATGTCACAATTCAACAGTGAGGATTTGAACCTTTATCCAAAGAACACCACAAGTGAATCATGCACTTAAAATTAGTATTCAAGAAAATAATAATTTTGCAAATGTTAATGCAACATTTATTACACTAAAGCCAGAGATTTACTGTAAAAAAATTTTTAGTTCGCCTGAGCTGAAGGCTTAGTTGTAAACACCATCAATATAGCAGTTTGAGAATTTATTTTTGTTTAATTTTTGTCAAACCACAGGGCCAAATCAGCCAAACTTGGTCCTGGTCCTTTTCACATTTATAATTTACTTCTTTTTCAAAACCTTTGGACCACTTTCAACCACGTACATAGCACATAGATCCTTGGATGAAGGGAGTCAAGGTTTATTCTTGAAATGAAAGCCAACTCTCCTCCATGGGGAAATAATTAATTATTCAGCCAATTTTTATCAAACTTGGCACAACACATCCGTAAGTAAAGGGCCATCATATTTGTTGACATAAAGGGTCATGCCCCTTGAGATAATTAGGAAATAGAGAAAATGAGGTCAACTTAATTAAAAATCTTTTGTTCTCACTGGATTACATAGTGTAGATTCAAGTTGGTTCAAATGAGCTTGGAATGAGGTCAATAGGGAAGCTAAAACTTTGTGGAGAAACTACTTAAAAAAAATTCTCTGGCACAGCAGCAACATGTCAAATAAAAATGAAAGCCTCCTCATGTAGATTCATTCTAATTCAAATTCATTCTCACATGTGCATGCGTTGATATATTTTGTATACAAGTGTAGCAGTCAGCTGGGTTCAATCGCGGGTGGCCAGATAGGTCAGTTGGTAGAGCACTTAACTAGAGATTCAGGGGGCCCAGGTTCGAATCCCAGTCTGGTCTGTTGCATTTTCTCCCTTCCTGTTACACAAGTTTGAACCATGCCAGGGTGAATTTTTTCTCTTAGTGGCCCATATTAAAGATATCAAAGGCCATCTTCACTAGCCAAGGATGACGATCCACAGTGTTGAAAAGAGAAACGCCGTGGATTGTCACCCTTGGCTAGCAAAGATGATCAAAGGCAAGAATATAATAAATTGTAAAAATTTGTAATAAAACATTTCTTATTATGTTTGCAGACAGTTGGCAGAAAAACGGACTTTCACCTCAGCCTCCGCCCACTGCCCAGCGGTGAGCTCGCTGTCAGGACTGACAACATTGGAGCAGTTTCAGGATGTGGACAAGCTTGATGCTTATACAGAGGAACTGAAGAAATGTGGCTTAACAGACGCAGAAATTCAGATCAAAATGATGGCTGATAATGCCCAGGTCAGTTTCAGATGTTTTTATGCCCCCGCCATAAAATGGCCGGGGGCATATAGTGTTACCGTGTTCTGTCCTTCTGTCCTTCCGTCATCATTTGGTTTCATTCATTATCTCTGCAACGGTTCAACACATTCAACTCAAATTTGGTATATGGATATGTCACAGGAATATGCAGGTCAAGTTCGAAGTTGGTCATGGTCCGATGATTTTTGACAGAGTTAGCCCTCTTGAACTTAGAAAAAAATCAGAAATTTTCCGTTTCCGTTCATGATCTCTGCAACGGTTGCACACATTCAACTCAAATTTGATATATGGATACGCCACAGTTCATGCATATGAAAAACTTTCAATTTCACCCTTACAAATTTCCATCATTAGACATCACTATAGGCGGGGGCATTCGTGTCGCACCGACACATCTAGTTTTAAATATCAGTGACAGAACTATGCATTTCATATGGATGCTCAATTCAAAATTATAATTTTTTTGTCAGAACAACTTCTATCATGTGTATGAGGAAAATCAGTTTAGTAAATGAAGGAAATTGCAAAAATTTGGATCTTACAACTTGAAATTAAAAAAAAATCTGTGATTGGTAATATAAGAGCAAATTTATAATTTAAAAATTGTATTTTGTGAAGTGACAAGAAATACAGAGAAATCTAGCTAGACTGGATTTGAATGAATTTGTCTTAACCATTTTAAAAACTGTTCAAGTTAAATGAAAGGATGAATGGAGACTCGGACCGAGGCTTTGATTCAATATGTACTATACACTCACAGTATTTGTATTTTCTGTGTATCAATACCAATGTATGAGCCTGATTTGTCATCAAGTAAAGTAGTGTATAGTGCAAACTGAGTATAGTGTTGTGAAAATTGACCTTTTGTGTTTGATATTTACAGTCACAGGAAAGAAGGAATTTTGGAATAGACCCAGCAATACTAGAAGAAAATTTGAAGAAAATTGAGGAGAAAATTGAGAAGAAAAAGTTAGATTTGAATCAAAAGATCAAAGTTCATGGACAGAAAGCCTTGAGCAGACATGAGATGGAACTGGAAAGGTCGCTTCTCAGAGACTGTGAATCAGACGACAGCAGGAAAGTGATGCACGCCTTAACAACTGTACGGGATCCAAGGGAGACTACTCAGTCAAACGATCCCATGAATCAGTTGCCAGAAATACTGGATAAAATAACCAGAGGTTCAAACACTGAAGCGAACAAAAGAAGGAAAAGAAGACGGAAAAATAAGCAAAATGAATCGACAAATTGTGATGCAGTGTGTCCAACAGTGGATGAAGAAGAAAAGGGAATGAAGGAAAGTTCTTGTATTTTAGACAGCAATCAAACAGACAACATCGACGAACACTTCGGAGAACTGGCTACGTGTGCACCAAGGCCCTTAACTCCTGTACCAGAGGTATCACTGGGAGACATTCAAAATAATAGACTTACAACTGCAGAAATTAAAATGATACCTAGATTTGAAAATTATTGCCCAGGAGACCCTAGCAATGTAAGTCCTTGCGTCTTTGTTAACTTTTGTTGATTCATGGTTTATATCCAGTTTATCTGAATGGGGTCCATGATATCTAAATTTTGTTTTGAACATATTTTATTGTATATAATATATACAAAAGGATTAGAAACAAGTTCATACAATGTACAAGTTTTTCTCCGGAGATAACTATAAAGTGATCATAGGGATTCAAAAGAAATGTTCATATATTGCGGAATAAGAGATGGCAATATTAACTCATGATGGAACTTTTTTATTTTAGGTTCTTTACTTGAAAAATTTATCGGGAAAAACTCATCAAGGAGACCTGGAATCTTTATTTAAGAAATTCCACACATCGGACTCAGGTAACCATGACTACAGGGTTCTGAAGGGCAGAATGAGGGGACAGGCCTTCATCACATTCCCAGGTAAGCTTCGCAGATACTGTCTCACTTTGAATGAGGATTTTCTGTACATGGTTTAAGAAATTTAAGAGCCAATTTAGATCATGTATATACAGTCAAACCTTGTTATCTCGAACTCAATGGGACTGAGGAAAAACTTTAAGATATCCGAGGATTCGAGATATTTAAAGGAATATACTTTAACAATATTCTTGACCACTTTGACATAGCCAAGGTGTTCGAGATATCAGTGTTAAAGACAGTTCAACTGTAGTTATAACCATTCGTGTGCAGATTTGATAATTTCTTTGGAGACCTTCTTGTGAGAAAGTTCAGGTTAATATCAGGAAAATCCAATACGCATGATGATATCTAACCAGTCTTTGGAAGATTGTAAATCCATGTGTTTATTTCCTGTTGTAGACACTGATACAGCGTCGTATGCCATGCAGTGTGTGAATGGCTATAAATTGAAAGGGAAACCTATTATTATCCAGTTTGGAAGAAACAGCTCCAGCAATCAGCCAGCATCTTGACATTGTGTACAAAATATCACAAATACAGAATCATAAATGTATTGCACTGTGTATGTAGTTTGATTTATGAAGTTTTTCAAAAATAGCCACCATACTGGAATTTTGTCTGAATTTACAATAGAATTTCATATAAGAGAACTATTCCACACTTATTTTAGGTGGATTTCCATGCAAGGCCATTATTGTCATTAGCATACAGCATGCTATCCACATTTGCTAGGTATTCTCTTTTACAAGCTCCTGTTAACTGTTATGTGCTTTTTAAAGTAATTGAAAATAGTAATTAGCTATATGTACTATTCAATTTTAATAGTAAGGAAACATCCTGTTAAAAGCTCGTAATTCGTAAACTAATGGCCTATTGAGCAGTAGCAGACTACAGGAAATGGAATGGTGATTATAGGTGGAAAAACCTGTGTGGTCTGATTCTGTCTTTCTGGCATGCTACCTAAAGAGGAATAGCATATGTTCAAATTAGCAGACCTCCAATTAGAAATGCATTTTAGCTATTTATTTTTCTTGTCCCTACAAATCAGTTAGTTCAGTAGTGAGACTGTAGATCATGGGTTTGGGAACACCAAGAGTTTCACACCCCCCCCCCCCCAACAACTCTTCACTTCATGAGATAAATTTAAAAAAAAATTATGTCCATATTCTTTGTTGATTTACCTCATAAAAATCAACCATCACCATTTACTCTAATACACGTATAGTCTAGAAAACAAAGGAAGAAAGATAAATAAATAGAAATGAGACAAATCTGCTTTAGTTACATGTATAGGAAAAGCAATTTGTTCTGTTCTTTGGTGTACCTCTGATATAAAAGATTGAACAGATATGACACACGCCTCCAACAGATGTAATGCTCCTGATAATACTCCCTAGATGCATCATCCATTCTTCATATTTTGACGTCGGTCAACATTCTTGTACAAGTTATTCCCCTTTGTAATTTTGACATTTCTTACAAGGTGTTATTCCCCTTTGTAATTTTGACAATTTTGGCGTCGGTCAAGACATTCTTGTACAGGTTATTCCCCTTTGTAATTGTAATTAATAATATTAGCATTTAAGACAGTTGGAAAATATAATTACGTTTTAATGATTGAAGTTTTATGATGAACTCCAAATGCGATCCCTGGTCCACGAGACTGGAATACAGACTTCAATATTTCTGTAGCACACATTTATTATGAAGAAAACAACAAAAAATAACAATGATAAAAGATTTGATAACAAATAATCAACATTAATGAAGAGACCAAATACATTTAGTAAAACTAACAAAGAGTCACCACCTTACAAACCTTGAACATCAAGTCAACAATTAACCATAACGACAAAGTCTTATTAAAAAATAAAAACATTCTTTTTCTCACATTTTGCATTAAAAATAGCATTTACTTTGTTATCGAAGCTTCTCAAAATGTTCTGTCATCAGAAGTATGCCATTTTTTGTATTGTGAAGGAAAATGGTAAATTCGAGATATGTGGAGAAATCTGTAAATTTTATGATATGCTGCAGTCCGTATAAATGAATGGACACAAAGTGCAAGAATAAACAAAGCGTGTACATACAATGCAGACCATTCTTCTATTTCTACACAAACCGGTTTAAATATCAAGCATCATTTTGTATATATCACAGATTTAATAATATCGCAATGTTGTAAAATACTTTTACATGTAGTGGATTCAGTTCGTACAAATGAACAATTCAATGAAGCTAACGAGGTGATTATTATAGGACAAGTTCCTCTTTGGTCTGTTAGAGCTTCCATGAGTTTGAGAACAACCCGGAATGGTTTCCGGAAGTGTTCACTCCATGAGATGACGTGTTGCCATGGTGATAGTCGGCCATGTGCTTCTGTAAAGCAGAGAGTTGTCGTCTGATGTCTTCCTCCTGTCGATTACATAAAACACAATGAATAAACTTCACTTGCCAAACTCGTTTTTGTATTCTATTTGGGACTTACGAGATTGGTCACTGTTCGTCATCTTTGCCTAAAAATACATTATATATGTATAACAGTAAAATCTGTTGGACGGGTGTAACAATGCATAGAAATCCTAATGGGGACAACATGATTTTCCACAAATGTCTTAAAACTTCGGTTCATACCCGAATACGACCTCCTATGCGACATTTGAACTTTACCTCACCAGGCTTGAGATCGCGTGTTAACTATAGTCTGATGCGGAAGTTTAGATTACACATGTCTAGTTAACTTGTGTTTGCGATGTAACAAATTGGTTTATACATCTGCTGAGAATCGAACCCGGGACCCCTCGCACGTCAGCCCAATGCTCTATAGATCAAACTAAAGGGTTAACCCACTAGCAGGCCTATTAAGAAGGTCATGTATCCAACACGAACGAATTTTAGTTTAGTTCAAAGTTAAAATATAACAGTCTGCAACATATCAGGTGTGGAAATGTCAACTCTACAGTGTCCCTTTACGACTATGTTGAAGAATCACAAATGTAACAGCATAAATTGAACAACTACATCTTCTCTCTCGATAACTGTGTTCACGAATCATATATGATGAGTTTTTCTAATGGTGACCAGCTGACTTTGATTTAGACTGTTGCCGGATGGAAGAATTAATCATAATACAGAGGCCTAAATGAGGATAATCGACAAATATTTTGCTAAAACACCCCTTTGTAATTATTGTCACATATTTTTCAAAATTAGGCCTAATCTCTACTTGCTACTTTTCACACTTAGTCTGCCATCTTTGAACTAGACGCAAACTACGTGGAAGAAGAGCTGACTAGACTCCTTCACTTACGGCAAACTAAAGGACGTTCGATAGTTTTATTATTATGACTATAGTTGGCACGCGAACACCACCTTAGTTACAGTTTAGAAAGCCAATCCGGATGGGTACCGGTAATATTGGTTTTCTTAAAATTTTTGCTGATCTCAAATCCCAGCAATACTTGCTGAATGGATACAACTATTTCAAAACAAAATTGTTAATTTGATAAACCACATAACGTAAGCGTCGTTACCGTAGAGGCGTTAGTGGAGCGTAACTCCTCTAGTATTGTATTTTTGGCGGCGTAAAACGAGGTTTTCACGAAATCAGGATGGTCCCTATCGCTGGATCCGCCCACCCCCGAGTCACTCCGCAGGGAACTCTTGGAACTGGAGCTCAGCAGATCCTCAGTTGCCATTTCTAACCTACAATCCAACAAGACAGCCACGTCACATAAGATGTCGGTAGTTCAAATGCAAAAACATTGCTTGTAAATCGTTAGTAGGAGCTAGAACTCACCTTGTTCTCTCTAGTTCCCTTGCAGTGTTCTCAGCTTTGGTGATGAGTTCTGCACAGAGGTTGTCCATGCTTTTAGCAAAGTCCTCAAAGGCAGCTAGAAAATACGAGAATACATTGAAATAGTACCACTTGGTGGTTATTTCACCGCATTTATTATTTCACTTACAAATAGGGCATGCATACATACATTTGAGTCCTTCCTCCACTATGATAACGTCTTGCTGGATCGCAGACGTGTTGCAGAAGTCTTCCGTTAGACTGTCGTTTTGGTCGCTTGGTTCGTTCAAGATATCGTGGAACATCTGCTCGCTGTCTATCAGATTGTTGTAGTTGAGTCCGATACGGCGTGCGGCACGAGACATCTTCCTACACATTTGATTTATGTGCTTCAGACGCTGAACCTCGTTCTCGATATCATCATTGAGTGTTTGACGAGTTAATTCTGACTTCTCCTTCATTACGTGCCAATATTTCTTGAATACGTCCATCGTTCGAGATTTCCATGACCTAGAGTTTCCGGAGCCTCCGCGACCCGTGTATGCTAAAAAGTGTAAACAATACGTTACAGCACTGTTACTTTGATGATAATTTTATTAAAACAACAGATCATTTTTAGCACATACATCTATCTCCAATGTCTTCCTGGTCAATCATTGACAAAGCACCCATAGCAGACGGTTCAATTTCCTCTGCGTCGATTTCATCTTCCATTAGGTGACGTTTCTTTAGATGCTGACGTAACAGTTCCGGTACCTTAGATGTGTCAGTCTTTCCCGTCTTTCTTGGTGTCGAAGAATCTACAGCAGATTCCAGGTAATATTTTGATACAAAAATGGTTTCAACCAATCTAAGAGAGAAAAGAAATGTAAATACCGTCTTACCCATTGCTAAGTATACAAAGTCTTCTTTGATCTCCTCATCGGCAGAGTTGTCCAGGGTTTGAACATCCGCATCTCTTGTCAAACGACTCGTCTGTAAGATGCTGTTATCAGGACCTGGGGGGAAAGATTGGTAAAAATTATAAATGGCCAAGTAAGCAAAACAGCGTACACAGTTGTCTGACTAAATTAGCGCGCGTTCTTACCAATTTCAGAGTGCTGAACGCGACCATCGTGCATTACATAAATATGCACACCACTGTGATTGCCATAGAAAAATGGAGCAGGTGCTTCAGATGTTTGTTGTGACTTGTCACGTGTCTTTCCAAGCGCGGCTTCTTGCTTTTCTTAGTAAACGAAACACACAGATGTTAGTGAATGCACAATTGAAGGTTTCTTTAAATAGTGAGGAATTCAAGTTTTGAATAGTGAGGAAAACAAACTCTGAAGATTACACATGTGAGATGAGGTTCCACCTAGGTCAAACATCGTCGAAGAAATTAACGAATTTGACTCGAGCAGAAACTTAAAGCTACGTGTAGGCGTCTCTACGCATTCTGAATTCCTTGCAGTGCTTGGTTTTGAATATGACGTAGCAGTATGACGTCATGTAGTACTTCACCAACTACGTGCATCTTCAGACAAAGATATGTACTTACTAAATGCTGTAGCAAAATGTATAATAAAAAGTGGAAATTTCTACCGAGTACTGCTATTGATGCACGTCGACAGCTCACAAGGCACGAACCAATGATCGAACAACCAATATCTATCACATATCCTTACACTACATCGACTTGTGTCAATTTGACATCCACAGTCCCGTGACGTCATCGCATGACGTGTGTAGTGCATGAAAAGGAGAAGATAACGAATAGTGATCAATGTCGTACGTCCTAAACGGAATACAAATTTAAAGAGTTGGCCAAACATGGACCTCTAGATATACAAGAGATGGGATCAGGTGTCTATGAGGAGTAAGCATCCCATGTCGACTGGTCACACCCGTCGTGAAAGAGTCGAACACTTTCACTTCTTATGAACTGAGTGCATTGTTAATTTAAAACCGGAACAATCGGTCCTGCATTTCCATTAAAACGCCTATACCCAACCTTAACTTACTTGCGTATTTCTACAACAAAGCTGCAGTTTAGAAGTTACACAGGGTTGGTTCGAGTTTGATCTAAAGTTTGTTTCACGCAGGTAATATAAATCAACAAGATGAAAAAGTTTTAATCTGCAAGTGATGACACACAGTGGAAAAACGAAACAGAGAAATCCGTCAGTGACCTGGTGCCGTTACCTCTCAGTGTCTGTAGGACTTCCTCCGCCGCAGATATATCCCCATCCTCTTCTGGGAGTTTCAGTCGTTTGATCTTTAGAAGGGCGCCTTCCAGACTTGGAAGATCACATGTTCTAGTTGCCTTTCTCAGTTCCTTTCTAGCAATATCTTTCTCTGTGATAGTGATAGAAACACGGTACATGTAAAATATCTTATCATATTACCATTGGATTTTTTTTAAATGGTGAAACAAAATGGATGGTCGTAATAATAGGTCATAAGAAGATGATATGGTTGAAGAAGTTTAAACATTCAAACTTAAAAGTTCAAACGTACTAAACAGGAGCAATGGAGGACATTCTAGTTATATATTTTCATTTCTGCAGCATGCAGTGGATGAGAGCATTTGGTCTAAATGTCCACGTCAGTTTCACAAAACAAGCCATTCGTTGCTCACCTTCTTGATCGACTAGTTCCCTCAATACTCGCTCAGCTCGAACGATTTCCACGTCCACTTTATCAGGTTTCATTTCTTTGGCACGGTACAACAGTTTCTGTAGCTTTTGTCTGTTTCTGTCCTTCACTGCTTGTTGCATCCGGACGAGTACTCTAGCGTATTCTGATAAATGAAGGAATATTTAAAAAGAAAAACCACGTGTATAATCCGTTTCTTATCTCGTTTTCATCGTCTAATACGTTTTGCATTATTTGTAATTTCACTTACTTTCCTCTTCAAGTGTCTCAAGTTCATCTAATGCCTTTTTAAAGAGCTCCTCTTGTTCCACTTCGATTTGCAAGAGTTCTTCTTTTGAAACAACCTGCAAAGGATTCAGACAGATTAAATGAGATAAAGACGATGAACTTTGGATGAAATCTTCTTTTCATGTTTATTCAATTGTTTGATGTAGTTCAAATACCTTATTACCTGATATGATATGAGTTTAAATGGCTGCCCATGAGGAGATTCGCTGACCAGGAGGTCCACTGTACTTCTGGGTGGTCCTGTCTTTAAATAACCTTCCCAATAACCTTCGTCGTTTGGTTTTAGGTGACATTCAGGGTGACCTTTGACCTTTATATTGTGTGCCTCTGCGACGGAAACTGAGATCTTGGTCATCTCCCCGCTTGGTAAGTACAAGCTTCTTGGTTCTTTTAAATGGTAACCATGACACCAGTCTGGGATGCTGGATTGTATGGGAGACGGCATCCCCGCTAGTGTGGGTAAAACAACTTCGATGATTTTGGTGTAGATAGGTATGTGCTTGTTTTCGTCTTGAATGGAATCTACTCTGGCATAGAGCGTCAATTTGTATGTTCCACTTTTAGGGAAAAGAGCAGTGACCTTAACCTTGTTGTCTTGTGTATCACAGATTACGAAATTATCAAACGTTTCAGATTTGGTTCCTTCTTCAAGCTCCAAAGTTGCTGCAACAAAGACATCATGAGGCTTATGAATTTGCATAGAGAATTCTCCAGTAACGAGGTTATTTATATAGGATGTCCAAGCATCGTCCTCTTTAAACCCTAATTCATGGAATTTCTGATTCGTTCCAAGATGTCGCCCGTCAATGTTTGGTAAAGGTTTTGTCTGTAGTGGCTCATCATCGCAGCTTACTAGATAGCTGCAAGCTGGAGCAAATCTTGTCTTCTTGAACTTCTCTTTTGCCATCACGTTCAAAGCATATTCCCCGGATGAGGGCAGTCTCAAGCTAATGTTCATCTTTCCATTCTCTATCGTGTGCACCACGTGGCCATCCGTCACTGAGACATCTTGATCACCTTTGACAAGGTCGTGTTTGAATTCAAGATCTTTTTCCAAAGTAAATGTGATTTCTGCACCACCATCGTCTGCTTCCACTTGTCCCTTTCTATGAGTGACGGGGACCATTCCCATGTCTCGCGTGTCCTCTCCGGGACCCCACTCCTGCCTGATGTTGGGTGGCAGTGGAGTAATCACACCTTTAATCCCTGTACATTTGATGAAGTATGTCAGCAGCAAGGAGTGGCAAGACTCAACATTCTGACTCCCGTGTAACTCAAACAGGTACTCTCCTTCAGCGGGGCATCTGATTTCCGCCCGGACCACACACTCATCACTGTCTCTTTCCATGAAGACGTATCTGTCGAGCTCTTTTCTGGATGGATCCATTGGTTCTTTGCTGCTTTTAGATCTGTATAATTTATAGACAAATGTCATTCGAGTATCTTCTTGCAATCCTATAGCAATCTTTACAATGCCATCGTCGCTTTCTGTGATACATTTGGGATGAGATCGGAGTACCATTTTGTTTCTGAAAAAGTCTGCACGTAATGCCGCCATTTCTTTGGCTTCTCTATATGAAACCTTTCTGGCCAACAACTGCCATTTATCGTCATCTGGAAAATGATCGTAGATAAATATTTCAGGGTCTGTTAGAAAATAGAATTCCCTGAACCGACATTGTGTCTTGAACGTGTTTCTGTTTTCTTTAATGGCTTTGCTGGTATCTACTTTTCCCTTTTCGTCTTCAATGAGTCTCCAATTAGTTTTTGCGACTCCGTACGCGGCTTCGCAGATCCAACGAACGTCCAACAAGCGCCAGTTACCATCCAAAAGGACTGCAGTCCAACTTTTCTTCTGCTCCATAAAATCATTTCCTACCTCGTACTTGATTGTATTTCTGACACATCCTTCCACGTTCTTGGACTTCAATCCAGCATACCTAAAATAGAACAAAACCATAAATTCTGAACACGTTCACCTATTTCCATGAAAAGAAACATGTATTCAAACCCCCATCTACTTGGGATTTAAACCACTTACGAGCAAAGTGTCTGGAAAAACTCATCATAGTCAATCTGTCTTTTTCTCAACTTCCAAATATAGCCTGCCACCGATTCTGGGTGACTCCACTCTGTTCTGGGCAGGTATTTGATATAGTCTTCATCCAAGCAACGCCCCAACCACCTTAAAAACAAAGGATGAGAACGCCCACTCACCATTTATAATTTTCCTTTTGAGAAATAACAATAGTTATGAGAAGTTTGACATACTCCTCCATACCTTGTGAGAACCCTTGCTTTGTGAACATCACTGATGGCAGGTCTTATGAGATATTCCACAAGGTACCGTATATGTTGTCCCAGGTATGTGCTAGGTGTCTGCAATTGTACATAATGTGACTCATGCTTTTGATAGCTGTCTTGCAAGGGGAGACGTTAGTTGGGAATTAATATATAGTACGATCTGTATGATTAGATTCATATAGAGTCATACCTGTATAGCGTGATCATCCAGTTCTCTAACCTCATCCGGGTTCAGAATTTCGTCTCTCGTTGAAGATGGTGAGTCGGGAAGTGGGTCACCATCATCGTCAAATTGCTGGGGCCAGTCTAGGGTGTGGTACACCTGCTGGGCCTCCCGCAGGAGCTCGGGGGTGGGGACCTCTCGGTAGAAACCTAGTTTCCGGAAATGTTCCCTTAATTCTCTATCCTGAAAGGCAATATTTTTTAAAGGATTTGATAACCTTTGGAGTCGATTTCAACTTGTTATGATCGTTACAAACTGCATCAGGGTATGTAAGAAAGCAGAATGTAATCCGAACACACGTAAGCGCATTAGTGTAATGCAACAAAACATATGAAGCACTATCTACAACAGGAACAGGTGATTGTAGAACAAACTGAAAAAAAATACTTATATTAACAAGTCTTCAAACAGCAAAAGCGATTTAACCTTAATAATACCCTTTATTATTCTACTGCACAAGAGAAATTAATGATTGATAAAAGTTTACATCATATTACTTGAGAAGCACAACGACATCAGTGAATTGTTTACCAGTAGAAATATTTGCGCGGCAACATCATCCATGGCTATTCCAAAATCACAACCTGCTAAATAAATGATCAACTAATTCATTTTGTTTCGGATTAATTTTGGTTCGAGACCAACTGGATTTAAAGGATTATCGATGTCAGCGATTGATAGACCAACGACCACTCAATAAGCTGGAATAGAGAAGATCTCCACCCAGTTGAACAATTTCACCTTTCTACAAATAGCAATGTTGTGTATAGCGGGTGCAGAGCCCGCCGATAGCAATCTTTGTGACGTTTTCTGAGACAGAGCTCTCCAAGCAAAACATAATACATATACATTGTAGAGGTATGATAATGCGCTTACAACTCGTAATAAAGTTCAAATATTAGTAAATTAAATCTTCTCCGTTGCAATTAAGGGGGGATTGTACTACGACGGGACATTGATGGGACATTGATATTCATCAAAGCATTAATTAAAATTAATATACATGCTGTGTATGAAACATAAAGGAGAGGTTTAATGAAGTCAATCGATTTCGCGTGCTGCTTGTACCCCAATACACTAATCTTTACTACTTTATCGATTCTGGTTTATGTCACCTGCAGAAAATCTGTAAAAGTTTAGCATTTTTGGAAGGATTAGGAAAGTAATCTCTTTAATTACTACGAAGATTCTACGTTTTACTGACTTGGCGGGAACGACAGGTGACTGCACGTCTGCTGGAATCTCCAATGGTCAGCTACAGCAGTTTGACACATTTTTGGTTAATACGGGAAAGCATGTCATCTAATATTGCTGAAGTCGTAGTTTTTAAATTATAGTAATCTTTTAACCGATATTTATTTCCAAATTTGGACACAAGCTTAAGTAGCCCAATATGCACCATTTTCTACCAAAATTCCAAAGACTGGACGCTTATTTATCGTTGTTCTGTTGATTCCCCTGTCCTTGCTTGTATGTATATTTACTTAATTTATGTTGTTTGCACAAGCACCCGATCAATGCATTGCACTGAATCTCCCAGGTAAAAGAGTACAGAGACCAACTGGTTGACAGTCAGTGCACGTGATTCTATACCAGTCGCCCTGATAAGGAATTACACTGTCGTGACAAACCAGCGCCCTATAAGGAATTACACTGTCGTGACAGTTCCTTAGCTGAAATGAAGTCGCATAAATAGGGACTCTGTAATGATTTCCCATATTGTACGGCTGTAATTGGGTATTCTAGTATTTGGTTCTCTCATTATTCCATGTTCACAATTAAGGTTTCTACAATCTGAGAGGCAAACTCCTCTCTCAGTCTCCGCTTGTTCGTCTGTGTGATTTCTACTTTGCTTTCGTTTAATGTTTACTTGTTTGTCGGTTTGATATTACTTAATTTTGTTTGTTTATTGGTCGTTTTGGTTTTTTGGTTTTTTTTTATGTTTTTGTTCAAGTTTTGTTTGTTCATCGGTTTTGCTTTTGCTAAATTTTTGTTTGTTTGTCGGTTTTGTTCGTCGGTTTGGGTTTGTTCGAATGTTGCTTGTTTGTCGGTTTGATATATCTTTGGTTTGTTCGTCGGTTTAATTTCTCTTTTGCCTGTCCTTCTATACGATCACCTCTTACGTAAAGGCATATAACGATAATCACTTCATAAATTGCTCTGATGACTGCGAGTATCAATATCGGGATTTCATCATGAATATTGAATATCTCAGCCATTCCAATTCCTGGAACTAAACTTTTGAGAACGCATTACTTCCAACCAAATAGATTGGAGATTTGAAACGAACCAGGACCTTTGACCACGTAAGCTATTGATAAACAAAATGCCCCGGCTACCATGAAGAAACTAATCCGGGATCTGTATCCATTTATCAACATTTTAACCGGTTTCTTCTGAATGAAACGCTTTATTGTCTCGTTGGACTTGCGCTTTCAGTCCTTCTTTTCAGCTGTTTACCTCGGTGTTTTCAAACACGTAGATCGAATAAACTAGCAATTAATTGGATTTTCAGAAAAGTGTTTTTGAATTATAAACGAAAGCCCGATGGAATGCCCACTCGAATGCGCAATATGATATACCCTTTTATATGCGTATATTGAAGATTCTGTTATATCATGATGAAAGACCCTTTATTTTGATCAACAAATTGATGTATTGATTGATTCTATACAGTTATTTATAGATTATTGTATGAATTTTAAGATAAGTATGAATTAAAAGCAAGTGATTGTGATTTTCTGGCCCATTGCGTTTCTAAAAACTTTCACCAAGAAGTATTCTGCAATAGTATTAATTAGAACCCGCCAATGAGAAAACTCAATCAAAATTTGTCTAGCGTTACCCTTTAGAAGGCTGGTACTCATGAGTGACTTTTTATTGTATGTAAGGGCGATATGCCATTTTGTAGAATAAATGCCAGAGTAGGTTTTTATACCTCGACCCAATACACATTAGTCGCTATAACAATGGGTTACCGGTAGCTCATTGTAGGGACTATATCTGATTTAATTAGCGACATAGAGGACCGAGGACTTTGAAGTAATATTGGACAGCCCTGTGTATTGTACAGTGTAAATGCTTTCACCAAGAGTGAGATCAAAACTTCAAACTTGTGCTAAGTAAAAGATCAATGTTTAGATTTCAATGTGTATATTAAACATGAAAGGGGTATTTAATTTTTTATGCAATTAATGATTATTTAGTAAACAAGTGAATGTGTGACAATACATGGAATCCAATGTCCAACAAGAGCGTTTGGATACTTCTGCCAGCACTGCCTCACCCCATTCCCCCTCGGACCCCCCCCCCCCCCCCCGCTTCGAAAGTAATCACTGACCTTAGTCGCCATACCCACTCTTGTCTGATTTTTAATTCAAACCTCCATAAAGCCTTAAATTACAAACTAACCAACCAATCTACAGACTGAACACAGACTAAACGTAGTGAGATCGACTTTCGTAAAATTGCATAAAAATATGGGTACTAACTTATTGAATCGTCTTCTTATCAAAACCTTGTTCCCTTAATATGAACTGACAAGCTCGACATAAATCCCAAATCCCACTAAAACCAATTAAATCGTTATACTACTTTCTTATATCAAAAAAGAATGAGTATTACCAGGTGTGACCGCTTTAGGGGATACGGTTATTCTACATGAATATAAGCCATGTATAGTATACAATCTTACTAGTATTTTTAAAACTAAACGAGGTGAATTTGTGTGCATTTTGGTTAGAATATAATTCAATTTTTGCACTGTTACATGGATGAGCAATGGAGTGTTCTGAAGTCTGATTAACATGTACTTACAAAGTCGCCCTGTCTGTTTTTCTCAGAAAAGCTCTCCAAAATCAACGAATCTTCTTTTCTATAACTCATGTCTTTTCTTTTCACTTGCTTTGCCTGTTCGTTACACGGTAGTCTCGCATATGCATGCAAAAAACCAAAAAATACTCGATCCTTTTTAACTTTATAGGGGTGTGCAGCACACGTTTAAGTAAACTTAATCCGGCTGATTGTCTTAGGGTCAATCCTGTCTAGGATTATTATATTTTTTTCCACACCTCAGTTGTTCGGTTCCGCCGGCCTGACAGGACTTCAGTGCGGGGAGGCACACGGGGGGCACAAGCGGGTAGCGGAGGGCCCACCGTACTGCAAGCAGTGATAGTAAATGACACGAAAATTTGTTTACTCTAAAGACACTCAAAGGAATTCACTCGACACAATGGATCGCTTTAAAATCAATAGACAACCCTGGCAATTGTTTCTATACCCAATTTTATCCAAACTGCATTTAAGCCTGCCCCAATCCTTTGATAGCAATACACAATGTACTAGGCCATTTATTTATCCCACTCTACTTGAAATAATCTTGTATGTAATGTTAAGTAATCCGTTCGATATATCTAAACAGTAAACGATTTATTGCATGCCATTTGAGGTTAAAGATTTCTCCTTTCAAATGATAAATATTTTTGATTGGTTTTTGAGCTATTGATCTAAGGTCACTCATTCTGGAAGCATTTCAAATACTTATACACAAAGTACTATTATGTATTTTCTTTCTTAACAATGATTTGTCCTTAATGGAAATCGTGAAAGTTAAACCTCAGTATTCATTTGGCTGGAAATCATTAAACATGTCGTTTTTATAAGAGCAAAAAAGTAATTCCAGTTGACGTAAAAGCATTGCCACCTAAGTACAAATTTCCGCCCGTGGCGTGTGTATTGTGTAGTTTCACTTTTTGATAACACTTTTGAACAAAAAAGGTGTTACACATTAATGATAGCATTTTTACCGCTGTTACTAAAACTAACCCACATTAATTAGAACAACCGCGATATTTTGTCAGACTCTGGGATCTGCGAGAGTTGAATGACATGACATGAATACTTGAGATATAAGATTGCTGATTGGATAGATTCCAATCGCCTATCGATCTGCAGCTCGGCTCGATTTACCTACATTGTGGTAACGTCATCGAGCATACCCTGGCGCGTTGTTTTACGGCACTCGAGCGTACCCGGAATCTATGTACCATTTGTGAGAACATATGTACGACAAAGCCACAAATCCAATCAAAGACATGTCACCCTCTTTGATCGTTGTTTCCTGATGTTGGTATTTCGCGCAGGGCATTTTATCCCATTGTCTCCCGGTGGTATTGTGATGTTTTTTGCTTGTTTCTGCAAGTGTAGGAATTTGTTGAATGAATAAAAATACCACTGGTTTCCGTTTATTGGAAAAACATACATGTACTTAATTTAGTAAGAGACGTTCGATTTGACTGTAAAAGTGTTGCAGAGGCGGCAGATTCAGGTGACACATTGATTCGTCCTACTTATGCGGGACCTAGTGGTGTCGATAATTGAGAAAGATGATTATGTGTGTACGGTTTCAATATTTTATTAATTGGCACTTTTTATCATAACAAAAAAATCTTTAGTCGATGCAATCGAAAGCCATCGGTTTATGAATAGATGCAGTAAAGAGATCACTCATATTGTTTTTAAACAGGTATTTAGATCCATATTCTGTTCTTTCACATGAAAATACAAATGTATATAATTATACATTAAACAAATAGTTATGGAGCCCGGATACGGGGACAGGCGCCGAGGCGTTATTGGTCAATTATACAATCATATGAGATAACGATTACATGATATTGCGATTTACGAAGACGCGACATGATCATCGATGTCACGCCATCGTAACGTCAGTCTACCATTTATCTGGTTTTTTAAGAACCGTGATTCTCACTCCTAAATGATGAGCGTTTGGCGAAGGAGCAACCACATTTTAAAAGTTTGATGCGGTCATGGCACGAGCGGGGCTCTAACTCGCGACCTCGCGGCCACGAAACGACCGGTAGCTCAATACGCTCTACCATTGAGCTACCGCGACCTGAGATATCTCTTACGCATTTTAAAGTTTTCAACATAATTCACAAAGAATCAAACGCGATTGCGGGGTACCAAGACTGTTATCCGATGCGGAAAAAGAGCTATACCTGGATTTCATACTAAACAAGTATCTCGCCATAATAAACTGTGAAATTTTCTTCACGTTGTTCAAAGTGGGAAGTACAAAAATTTAACATTCGATGCATTGGTAATTTTGCGCATTCACTATTCAAGAGTGTTAATAAACAAGTTTTATAGCCCAGCTGAGCTGTAAATTTCACGCAGCACTTAGTAGTAAGCATACAGTTTGACAATCCGGGAGTGTTCAATTGGTTTTTTGTTTGATTAATTCTCAACTTTCTAAAGAAAACAAAGAACATTTCTCTTACTGATGTAGAGCTGACGGTATCTTTATGTAGTGGTCTTGACAGGTACTCATTGGTATACTCATTTATATAAGGTGGTTTAATTATCACGTTGTAGCCCCCGATCACGAGTGTCCCTTTAGAAAGTATCTTGTGTTTGTGTTCCTCTTCTAATAAATGGAAACTATTGTGGATCGAATTAATATAAGTAACGATAACATCGAAGTTTGCCAAATCAAAATTGTCTGAAAATCTCTTGAAACGGACCCAAAGATGACTATTTGCCATGAACACATACCCCGATATCAAAGGCATTTCGACCTATTTTAGCAACACAGTACACAGATTTTGAGTGGCAACACCCCCAAATTCAGAATGCATATTGCCCTCATGAGTTTTCGTCGAAATACACATTCAGGGCATACGAACTTGAAATTCAACAATATAATTGAAATTCCAATCAGAAAAAGACACCCACCCACCCTAAAAAAATGCCTACCCACGACGTCTTCTCGGTGGAGGATCCAGTCCTTTCCATGGGGTGTGAGCCATCTACTCAGTCATGTCAAAAACGGGTCTGCTCAACATCCAGGCCGGTATCTATCGAACTTATAACATCCAATATAAAATAATCGATTGCATCCCGTACTACATACCTACCCAGCACACGTACACCGTACGCTGTTCGGAAATTCAACACCTTAAGCCCTACATTAATATTTCACACTAATAATTAGCGTTTTTTGAAAACCTAGATCTACAGATCTAGAAAATTGCAAACGACAAACTTGGCGATTGTAACACGTGTGGATTGGAATCGATACACGTTTATTTATCTCTTGAATTGTGTGAAACTGTTAGTGTTAATTCAAACGAGCTTGCAACTTATTAGATTCAGTCAACTCTAGGTAACACAACGTCAAGACAGTGCCTTTAAAAATCAATCTACAAGCTGGTTTTTGAGAGAGCTCTGAATCTCTCTTCACATCTCGGCCGGTGTCCACTGTAGTTACATCAGACTTGATGTTTGTGTATTAGCAAGCAAAGAAAATATCGTAACTTACATGTACATTGTATATCCCCATAACTAGTACTACAATGTATTACGTGCACTCAATATAACATTATATAAAAATAGGGCACCGCCAAGCCGGTAC
>CAJDSM010024875.1:581-11930 GCA_903981925.1 Ostrea lurida | reverse complement strand
CAAATATATTATGGAACCAGGGCCCTAACTCCCTCAAAAAACATCGGACAGCACTCCCCTTGCAATCTGCACATCTCCACATTGGGCTCTTTCTTTGTACCAAGTTCATCCACAGCCCTCCCAAGGGTTTAGGATTTGCAAAGACAAAGTGAAAGGGTCAGACGGACGACAGCGGTATAGCATAATACGCCTGCTTTTTATGCGTGCGTATAAAAATAGGGCACCGCCAAGCCGGTACAAGATACGCCCAACTATATTATGGAACCAGGGCCCTACCTCCCTCAAAAAACATCGGACAGCACTCCCCTTGCAATATGCACATCTCCACATTGTGGTCTTTCTTTGTACCAAGTTCATCCAAATCCCTCCCAAGGGTTTAGGATTTGCAAAGACAAAGTGAAAGGGACAGACGGACGACAGCGGTATAGCATAATACTCCCGCTTTTTAGGCAGGCGTATAAAAAGTGGGCGTATAAAAACCGATCCATGCTAACAAAAACACACAGATCTATAAGCAATAATTACTAACGTATGTAAACCGCCCGCCAAATCAAATAAAAAAAGAAATCCTATTATGATTATGGTACCTTCTTTATTTTTTTGTGAAATTGACACGTCCTTAAAAAATACACACGTATTTCACAATGAAGTTTCTTGACCGATGCTGGTCTTCCAAGTACACCCCACCCCCTACAAGAATGAAAATTTAACGCAAAATACATCCAACATATATTCTTGAATATATATAGTTTAGAAAGAAAGAAAATTCAGTTAGTCTTGACCCACTTTTCATCATCAATTCTTTCTTTAGAATTGATAATCTTCCCAATATACTTAACAAGGATAACCATGTGTTTCATCAAACATTAATACATTTGTATATTCTCAAATGAGTAACCTTGAGAGAACAAAAAAATAGATTGCCATACATAATCACAATCAATATGCAGAAAAAAAGTATCCAAAATTATCCAAATTGGCGTTTTTATAAACATTTCCTCTCTATAAAAAATATTTCATACTCCAATCCGTCCGTTTCTTGCTGTTGGTCTTATACGGAATAGAGACGAAGAAGCCCTATAATATATTGTGTATTTCAATACTGAGGTAGTATCCCATCTCCACAAATTAAAAAAAAAAAAAAACCCTCACACATATATCAATATTCTGAACAATCCATTTTATCAATTACCTCTGCCATGGAGGGTTTATGTTTTTAGGTGTGTGTGAACAAGATCAAAGTTTTCATCTGAATTTTGACAAAAGATAGGCTTGATGGCAAACAATTTTGGGAGGTGAGCGGGAGACTTGTGGATGAAATGAATGTTATGTAGCTGGAGGACGAAAGAGAGATAACCCCACCAAGCAGAGACAAGCTTTGAAGGGAAAGTGGTTGCTTTTCTGAAAACATTTTCTGTTTTTTGTCTAAAACTTTCTTTCTGTTCTGCAAAAACACTTCAATGAAATGTGTCAAGAAATAGATACATGGGACCTTGTCCCAAAGCACAAAGCAAAAAGCTAACATGACACAATTTAAAATTCTGAAGCCCCATCTTGATTGAATGAAGCCCTAATGCATTGGTTCAAGCAAATATACTTTCCAAAATAATAATAATAATAATAAAAAAAAAGCAGCACTATTAGTACACAAAATGGACTATATATCACTAAAAGCAAGAAATTCAACAAAGTATCTTATTGCAAATCAAAGTTTGAAAATACCTTACATAAAAACATCAACGGTAAGTACTGACCAATGATGAAATGTCAAGACACGTCCATAAGTACGATACACACGAGTGACTAGTTGTATGGCAAATGGAGAAATATGAATGGGATGCAGGACCCTTTTATTTACAGGTGAAAATGACCAGAATGAAAATATACTGTTGTCACTGTCATTTTCTGATTTCCATGACAACCATCTTTAAAAAAAAAATAAAGGAAGTTAGCAACTGAGTCCATCATCAATCAATTTTCAATGATGAATAACATGGAAAAATTATGATTTTTTTTAAAGGGAGCCAAGATTATTGCAGGGCACATCAGTTGTCATGGGGAATGGATTCTGACATAATGTGGGATGTTTTACTTTTTAGCAGCTGAATCAATCAATATCAGATTTAATCAATCCCCCCCCCCCTAAATTCAGAGGTACCCCACTCAATTATTACATCAATATTGATAAATACTGAATTGCAAAAATCAATAAAGCTATGAAAGATACTGATTTTAAAAACCAGCCTCATCTCTTCAGCTTTAATACAGCAAGCTTTTTAAAAGACACAGAAATCTGATGATGACGAGATTCTAGCGATATTTTAGGATACAACCTATTTCACAGGCACAACATACCCTCAATAGAGAAAGCATACTGGAATGGTAAATGCATGATGTGTAAAACAACAAGGTGCGGAGATTGTTATCTAATATTCTAACAATGGCCCTTTCTCAGGTACATCAATATCTATTTACTTTTTAAATTCTACGATTGGTGCTCTCCCTTATTTGTGCAATTTTCAATTTTGCGAGTACGATGAAATGCTGGAATGTGTGGGTACAGTTGTTACTTTGTAACATTTCTGAAGTACCAGTAACCATAGTAACCGTGCATTGGTAATATAAAACATTTTCCAATCTCGTTAAACTGTTGTGTATTTAACATCCCTGAAACTTATTTACAGTTCTTGTTTAAAGTATAAAGCTTTTTAAAAGTTTTTACTACAATATCATGGTAAATGTTGAAAAAAATTCTAAATAATTTAGAATTGAACGCTTATACCGAATTAATTTTCATGAATCCTTGTTCGTAGAGTGCACCATGCTGGCCAATGTGGAGTACATAACATAAACATGCATTACTGTTTGGAATGCAAAGATCTGAATTTAAATGCCTTTTTAGTACATTGGTAGACACGAACACCAAAATATATATATATACACGTATATGATACTTGCATTGCTTTGTTCTAGAGATCACACGTTGTCTCACCAGCTAGAGAGTATTTCCTAACCATTATTAGCATCTTCTTGAGTATTTTTAGAACTAAAGAGTCATTCATATAACACCATGACCTTTATATCTCGTAGCTGTCAGGCAATAAAATGGGATTTTCAATAAACTTGTACTAAAATACTAGAAAATAATTTTCAGTTGAACTGTATGCTTTGAACAGCATCTATATTATCAAATACTTAACAAACCATGTTTCTAAAATACTAAAATCCTTGAGTTACACTTGAATAAATATTGAAATCACAGACTCGATCACTCAAACTGAAACTGCTTAGACCCCAGCTCCGCCAGGGGAGAGCTAAGGCTCTTTCCTACCACTTTCTTTATAGCACCTCGGATGGAGTTGTTCGTGTTGGGCTGGTGGATGGGAGAAGATGAAAGACTGGGGGACAAAGGAGGAAGCGAAATGTCCAATTTCAAGTATTCTTCGTCGGGTACGAGCGCCCTGAGCTTCGTCACCGCGTTCAGTAGGGCTTTCCTCTCCAGCTCTAACGTCTTTATATGGCTTTTTAACTTGGATTCGTTTGTTTGCAGGTTGTGGATTGTGATTTCCAGGCTTCTGTGGTGGCTGTGAATGTGCTGAATTTTCTCCAGCAGTTCCATGTTTTGTTGTTTTAGATTTCGATTAGCGTCCTCCAGTTTTTGGTTTAAGTCTGTTTCTCCTCTTTGAGGAGAGAAAAGCATTTCCTCCCGCAGGACATGATACTCCACTTCATAAGCCTGAAGCTGTTTACTGATTTCCAGCTCAAACACCTAATCAAATAAAACAAAAATATAAATCACATCATAGTAAAGAGTGATATTGCCCCACTTGAGGCCTTATTAAATGGGATATTAGAATCCCATTGCCTCACTTGAGGCCTTATTGAATGGAGTATCCAATTTTTTTACTTGTCTGTCAATAAGTCTTAACCACAGATGCACAAGATCTTTTCACTTTAGCTTTTTAAAATAAAAATTTAAACAAAAATTCATTATAAATGCAAAAAACTGTGAAAGGGAAGCAATCCCTACCTGATTAATGACTCTCTCCATCTGAATGATTCCCATTTCTGGCAGAGTCGTTTTTATGAATTCTACGATCGACTCAAACGAGTCACACTGCAGGATGAGCTCCTTATGGTTGCCTAGCAACACTATAGCAACCTTCAGCAGAATCTCCACACCTTGGATCAGCAATAAATCTGACAAGAACACGTTGCAACAAATTAAATGATATTGCTTTATAGAAGGGTCCTTAGAAACCATTTCACATTTCCACGTGTTTGAAATAATGTATAGAAAGGCAAGACAGGTAAGATTTTCACTGTGATTCATGACATATATATGCTTTTAAGAGAAAAAAAAGACCGAACTGTAATGTTACTGGGGATTTATTTCTCCTTTAATATGACAGATAGTATAGGATTCAACATTCTTTTTGAAGAATTTATCGTTGTGTAAACTCTGGACATTTTACTCACACACTGAATAAAAGTGCGAAGCACTTTTATGTTAAGTTTGTGAGTTCAAAAAGAATGTTTAATTCTTATAAGTTCAAATTGTTCACTTTATGAACAATTTAAAAAATTTGAATAGTTCTGTGCGTTATGTTTGTTTTCATGCGCGTATTGTTATGTCACGTTTTCGGATTTATTGATGTGTAAATTATCGTTTCGTGTTAATTTTATCCAATCAAAACAATTGTAATAAAGGACATCGGAATTATTTTAATGTAAACAACTTCAGTATAAGTGGAGTAGGCTGCCTTACTACCACTTGTGATTGATGATGGTCAGAAGCTTACCAAAGACTCTGGACACAAAGCCCAGAGGGAACTGTGAGGCGAACACGGTGAGGAACCACGGGGCAGCGTACAGATTAGGGGCTATCTCGTGCTCCTCAAAATGGTCGTGTAAGTCTTTGTAGTTGTCATGTATCAACCTCGTCAACTGGTACAGCTGCACCTATTCAAGTTCAAAACCCAAAATTTATCTGATTGATTTTAGTGAGCACTTGTCCATTTATCTTCTTCACAATTTATTTCCACAGTGAACAATGTTGACAATGATCTGGGGTGCACTTTCTATCTTGTACAAATACAGATGACAATTAATATGAAGTTCGTTGCACAGTTTCTCATTGAAATTCATCCTGTGTTACTGTGTTACCTGTAATGGCATCATGTTGGGTTGGAACTGCCTCCTCAGACCGAGGTTAAACATCATGTGTCTTAGAGCCTCGAACGCGTGCTCCTCCTCCATCTGAAAATAGTTATCACATAATACGTAACTTACTTCCATTGATATCTTACATTGCTAACAATATTTCATACTGGGATCTGTATTACTTTGAAGTCATTCTAATTCATGTTGGCATAATTTTGTGGATTATTGAAATTTTCCAGTTTCAGTTGGATGAAATTTCATGGATAATTGTTTCTGTATATTGAGACATATAAGTTGAGCATTTCATTGTGGTTTGAAATTGTGGGGTCAGAACTAAAAAAAAAAAAAAAAATTCACGAAAAACTGAACTCCCAAAAACCTAATGTTTCCACGATAGATATTTAAAACTGTGGAAATTATCAGACGACTGATTTATGCATTCATGTAATAACTTCCACACAAAATGAGCAGCTTACGTGCATGAGCAGTATCCCTGCTATGAAGCTGAGGCCCTGACAGTAGCCCACGTCCTTATCTAACAGGCTGTAAGCCTTCAGTAGGTTGTACAGGGAGAGCTGGCCAGGACCCAGCTGTGTGGAAAAGTACGGATGTCCAGGGAATGTCCGACCTGAAAAATCACCACAACCTGTTCAATCACTACTCAATAACACACATCTCAATCACTGATAATGCACTAAAACATTGTCAATCACGGATCAATAACTAGACATTGTCATGATCACTGATCAATGTAAACATCGTCAATCACTGATCAATAATAGAACATCGTCAACACTGATCAAGTAAAGCTAGAACATCGTCAATCACTGATCCAAGTAACTAAATCGAATCACGCAATCGAACTCAAATCACTGATCAACTAAACTACGAAAACATCGTCAATCACCTGATAATAACTTAGAACATGTTCAATCACCGATCAATACCTAGAACAATCGTCATCTCGATCATAACTAGAACATCGTCAATCACCGGACTCCAATAACTAGAACATCGTCAATCACTGATCAATAACTAGAACACTCGTCAATCCAGCTGATCCAGATAACTAGAACAATCGTCAATCACTGATCAATAACTAGAACATCGCAATATATCAATAACACATCTAAAGATCAATAACCTAGGAACATCGTCACATCACCGATCAATAACGAGAACATCGCCAATCACACGAGTCAATAACTAGAACATCGTCACATCACGATCAATAACTAGAACATCGTGTCTCAACCTGATCAATAACAATAGAACATCGTCAATCACGATCAATAACCAAGAACAGTCGCAATCACTGATCAGATAACTAGAAACATACGTCAATCACTGCATCAAACATAGACATCGTCAATCACCGTCAATAACTAGAACATCGACAATACTGATCAATAACTTAGAACATCATCAATCACTGATCAATAACTAGAACTCGTCAATCACCGATCAATAACTAGAACATCGGTCAATCACTGATCAATAACTAGAAACATCGTCAATCACTGATCAATAACTAGAACATCGTCAATCACCGATCAATAACTAGAACATCGACAATCACTGATCAATAACTAGAAATCACAATCACTGATCAATACTAGAACATCGTCAATCACCGTCATAACCTAGAACATCGTCAATCACCGATCAATACTAGAACATCGTCAATCACGATCCAATAACTAGAACATCGTCAATCACTGATCAAACTAAAACATCGACAATCACTGATCTATAACTAGAACATCGACAATCACTGATCACATAACTAGAAACATCGTTCAATCACTGATCAATAACTAAAACATCGTCAATCACTGATCAATAACTAGAACATCGTCAACTCACTGATCAAGAACTAGTAACATCGTTCAATCACTGATCAATAACTAGAACATCGATCCAATACACTCGTCATCAGATCAACTATCAACATCGTCAATTCACCTGATCAATACATAGAACATCGTCAATCACTGATCATAAACTAGAACATCGTCAATCACTGCATCAATAATTACAGCTGTTCTGATAGTACTTGTCATGCATTATTAGTCATTTATTTGTCATACATTGGTACTGACAAATCATACTGAACTACAGACTGAATATGAAAAATGCGTACTGCACCCTAAAGTATGGTATGTTGTATAGAATAACTGATCGCTTGTTGTGATTTGCTGTTACCCTTGAACCTAGATCTCATGATGTTGTCTGTCCTGACCTTAGATCTATAGTAGTTGTGCTGGATAACTAGAATCTATCACTGTTCTGAGATCGTACATGACCTAGTCTTTAGTTTGTGCTGGTATACTTGTCCTAGATCTACATGAGTATTTGTCGCCGTACCTGACCTAGATTCAGTGATTTCGTGCTGGTATATGACCTAGACTCTGATGTGTCTGGATATACTGACCGTAGATCAGTATGAGCTTGCTGGTACATCTACTAGATCTATAGTTGTGCCAGTACACTGACCTAGATCTATGGATTGGTGTGGTTATACTGACCTAGATCTATGAGTTGTGCTGGTACACTGACCTAGATCTATGGTATGTTGTGCTGGTACTACTGAAATACTCTTGTCGTGATGTTGGTGCTGGTACCTGACCTAGATCTATGAGTTTTGCTGGTATACTGACCTGATCTAGAGTTGTGCTGGTTACTGACCTAGATCTATGATGTGCTGGTACACTGACCTGATTTATGAATTGTTGTGTGTACACCTGACCTAGATCTATGAATGTTGTGCTGGTACACTGACCTAGATCTATGAGTTGTGCTCGGTATACCGACCTAGATCTATGTGTGTGTTGTGTGGTACACTGACCTAGATCTATAGAGTTGTGCTGGTACTACTGACCTAGATCTATGATGTCTCGTGCGGGTACATGACCTACATGCTACTCTGTAGACTGTTGTGCTGGTACTGTGACCTGGTCTATGATATAGATCTGCTGGTTCGCTGACCTAACTTTTTGAGTTGTGGCTGGTACCTGATCTAGTTGTATGTGTTTGCTTGGTATCTGACCTACGATCGATGAGTGATGTTGTGTGGTACACTACTAGTCTAGTAAGAGATGATGTTGTGCTGTACACTGACCTAGATTATGGTTGTTGTGCTGGTACACTGGCCTAGATCTATGAGTTGTGCTGGCTTATACTGCCTGATCTATGACTGATGTTCGCGGTTCACTGACTAGTTCATAATGGTGTGCTGTCATGTGATATATCTACCTGTAACGACGCTGACATGGGTGTGTTGTGCTGTACACTGACCTAGATCTATGAGTGTGCTGGTACACTGAACCTAGACTTGGTATGTTGTGCTCGGTATCTGGACTGATTATATGTTTTGTGGTTCCCTGACCTCAGACTATTTTGAGTTGTTTGTGCTTCGGTTACCCTGATTCTAGTTTGCTATGTGTTGTTGCTGGTATATATGACTAGATCTAATGAGATGTTGTGCGGTACTCGTGAATCCTTTCAGTACACTCGCTGTATGGACTTTGAAGGAGTTATGATTTGCTGTCCCTGGAAAGTGGCTTGTGCTTCATCCAGCAGCCTCCAGTGCACCACGATTGAGTCTCTGGGCACTATTACTACAACAAGTTTGGGAAAAAAAACCCAGTGGAAACAACCTTGTTCTTGTCACAAACCAATTTATCAAACTTGAAGAGCAGCCCCTCATCATCATGAACTTTGAATCTCCCTTCATGTAATATGTTATGCCACATTTGTTTGAAATTTACCAAATGGTCGTGCAGAAAAAGTGAAAACAGTTGATTATGAGGAAAGAGCTTTGCATTAGAAAACTCAGTAACTTTTTTCAGCTCTAGTGAGCTCAATGGCTGTCTTTGGTGCGTACATGTGCATTTGTGAATTTTGAATATTTCTACTCCAGACCATTACATTAGTTTTACATTACCACCTCGAGAAATTAGAGTTAACTTAGATTTCTCAATGTTAAGACAGTGGAGGCAGGGCAGATCATCATATCTAAGTGCTGAGTGTGTGGGAGGTACACAACACTTGCCTTGGCTTGACACACCTCTGATAGGCCTTTGTTGATCAAACTGCTGTAAGGCCTGTTGGTCCATCAATCATGTCTCCAATTCCTTGTTTGACATCCTAAGCACGGAGTTATCCTCCTCCATTAGTTCACAACCAGAGTGACATTTCCTCCTCTTGCTGGACCGCTAAATAGAGAAAGAGATGTGAATCACAGTGGAAAAAGGCAACACTGTACCCGTCATAGAAGAATAAGTAAATCTGCAAATACCACCAGAATTGCAAGAGTTTCCCAGTTTTTGTTTTTCATTTTCTGTTTATCATACACAAGGAACTTTTTGACTCACTCGTCATAACACTTGTCCAGATAAAACCCTGTGTAGTAAATTTCAAACGAATAACTTAATGGAAATGATATGAGAGCATTCATGATTTAATGACACCAGTATCAATGTCTTTACACCAAGTGATTCTTCTGCTGTCTTTCAGCCGATTCTCCATTCACTAATCAATAATGCATCTATTGGTAGCACGAACACTAGTCCTACTGTGTAGTTTCAAAATCTATATTCAGTTCCAGGGTCCAGCTAAATTCAAAGTTAAGACATGGACAATCTGACTTCTAGCCTTGAATACAGGTAAAACAAACTTTTTGTGCAAACATTGAGTTCGAATCATCCTCTATTTTTCCTGTTGCAAATTCCTACATACAAAGTGTTTTAAAAGGCTGTTGTGCAGCTAAAATTTCTTATGAATGCGAACAATACTACCTATAACATTTCCTCCTCAAGCGGGCACCAGGCACGCTTTTGAGTAAATATTTTAGCAAATGCTAACGAAAGATTTTCTAGTCGGTAAGCAAAAATAATGTCAGTTGCTGAGTTACAAGTGAGCAAAGTACTCACAATTTTTGTTATGCAAACAAGGCTTATTGCCTGTTATGTTTACAAATAGATAGCTTGATAGAAAATATGTTGAAAACAAAATGAGATATGAGAAACACCATAACTGTTTAAAATTGTTTTCAGAATAAAATTTTGAGAAACCTGATTTAAGCGAAACANCACCATAACTGTTTAAAATTGTTTTCAGAATGAACTTTTGAGAAACCTGATTTAAACGAAACATTTCTAGCATATCTAACATATGTAAACAAAAACATGGCACAAGCCTTGTTTGCATAACAGAGAATTGAGTGTTGTATTTTAAACTTGCAACTCAATAACCAACATTCAAAAAATGCTGCTGACCATCAGAAAAGCCTTAGTTAAGCACTGTAAACATGGAAAATTATTTTTTTTAGCTCAAAACTTGTCCATGCCCCTTAATACACATAAACTTCATGCAAACAGTGATAATTCAGTAATATTAATTGGCAATAATTCTAAACAAAAGCAGCTATGCTAATTTTCCCCAATAATTCAGAAAACATTCAAATGTAGAGGTACTTTGTTACCTTGGCACACCATTTTTTCTACCATGGCACAATTGAATGTGGACACAACTTTGTAACTATGGACACAACTTTCTTTCCACCTTACAATATGCAAGTCTACATACTGATCATAAGTTACATCTTATGATTCCTTTTTGTATTGCTATAATTTGATCAAGGGTACAAAACATGTGTAACAGCAATGCTAGCTTTGTCGTAATGGTCATATCTAATGAAGCTTTTCCCTTCTACAACATTTTTTTTTCTAGTCAGTAGCCCAACACCAAAACAAAAACATCCACTTCAAATAACTGATAGGAAATTAAATAATTTCAGCACATCTAAAATATTCTCTGCTCAATAAGACACAAGACAAACCATCACTTCTGAAAATCAAAATGTCATGCACAATTTTCCCAGCATGCCTATAGAAACATCTGTCTTACCTGGGAAAACTTTCAATGATTTATTTCCACTCAGGACAAACACCTCTACATATAGTAACGTGTTCAATCTAAATCTCAAGCTTAACACAGGTTTTATAAGATATTTCAAGTGAAAGGAAAAACATGGCAAATGATGAACATTGTTAATGTATGAGATGTGATGGTGTTATATGGGATCTGTATGAAATGAAGAATTTTGTGTGAGATATGCATGTTGTTAATTAATGTATGAGATGTGGAAGTGTTGTGCGAGATATATGCGAGTTGTTAGAGTAC
>CAJDSM010024871.1:0-15192 GCA_903981925.1 Ostrea lurida | reverse complement strand
TTAATTCGTACTTACACCCTACTGCTCTTTCAAAAGACGAAATTCTTTCAAAATCATGCTTTCAGTTTAAACACATTTAATATCCCAGTCAATGGGATGGAAGAATATGAAACTACCGACCTATTACTGGATTCCAAAACTTCATAAAACCCTTACAAACAAAGGTATATTGCTGGATCTAGTAATGGTCACCAAGCCCTGTCTTTACTCTTCACGAAAATATTGACAGCTGTCAGAAGCAACTTCAGACGTTATTGTGAAACTACATATGCCAGAAGTGGAGTAATCCCAACGAACTAGAAATAAAGAACACCACAGAATCTTCCATGTCTGCTTCGTACTTGGATTTTAATGAACATTGCATTACGGCAAACTAACTACTCAATTTATGACACGGGCCGATTTCGGCTTCTCCATCGTCGGCTTTCCATATTATGTAGCAATATTCCATCATCACCTGCATATGGTGCGTATGTTCTCTCACTTATTTCGACACACAAGAGCTTGTTCTGCGTATGATCAGGTTTTAATCGAGGCAGGCTACTTACAAACAAGTTGTTGTTGCAGGGGTTTCAACAGTCACGTTTAAAGGCAGCATTTCGTAATTTCTATGGTCGTTATAGCAATTTAGTTTACCAATAAGACCTACCATTGAGTCAAATGCTATCTGATGTGTTCATAGCCATTGTAAGCCGTTTTCACACACTGATTCGACTACGGATTGTTCCGTTTACCTGATCAAGATTATGGGCTCACGGCGGGTGCGACCGGTCAACAGGGGATGTTTACTCCTCAGGCACCTGATCCCCCTCTGGTGTGTCCAGGGGTCCGTGTTTGCCCAACTGCTTGTTTTTGATTCTATTTAGGACTTACGAAATTGGATCACTGTTCGTTACTTTGCTTTACACTTTTTCCATTGATAAATCTTACATGTATCTTGGACGTCCATTCAAGTGATTCTAACTTCAGTGACACCTCATGTATGAGTGCATATCAAAGCTGGATGCACAGTGGCGTCCACACTTTGGGCATTCAACGGAGTTAATGGGTCGACCATTAACTGCCGTTGAATGCCAGTCTCTTTTCCTTTCGAGCTTGCGTTATTCTTAAACAACTGTAGGTTCCTTGTGAAGACAGTCGCCATTCATTGTGATTGGATGCAAGCAACTCCAGTCTCGCAGGATGCCGCAAGCTCTAAGGGATGTCTTCAGACTTTGAATGTGGTGGCCTGCTGTGCTTCTAGCGCCAGAAGTCAGCTCAGAGAAGATCATCTTTGGAAGGCGTGAGTCGTCCATTCCCACAACAGCTGCGCTCTAATGACAAAGCGTCTCAATCCAGCCCTGCGTAGCGCGTATGTGTTGGAGACTGTCCTCCCATGACATGCCATGATCTTACGCAGGCAACGGAGATGGAATTGATCTAAAGTCTTCAATTGGAGATGGAACTGATCTAAAGCCTTCAATATATCTAAAGTCTTCAATACAAAAAAGCGAAGTTAACATTGTGTCAAACGTATCATAATCAAAAAACATATACAAATCGAGTGTAGGGCAACACGGACCTCCGACAAAAGCGAAGGTAGGATCAGGTGCATGGGGAGTAAGCATCCTCTGCTGACCGGTCACACCGCCGTAGTCCTTAGTCGAATAAGTAAACCGTAGTCAAATCTCAGTAGGAAAATGACAGTCTAACAAAGGGTATGAAACAAATCAGTCAACATTATGACTTAGTGATAATTTGTAATCGCAAACAAGGTCATTATAGCGACCGTAGATTTGCGAAATGATGACTTTAAACGAGATTCGTTATAACCCTGCAGCATCAACTTTTTGTTAGTAGTTGGCCTCGCTTTAAAAAGTCCTCATACGCATAGCATGCTCTTGTGTATCGAATCAATGGAGATATATACACACCATAAGCAGGTGATAGTTGGTATATTACTACATAGAATGGGAAAGTTGACGATTGCAACTTAAGTTAAAGTCATCACGCTTATCATATATGTAGTTGTCAGTCTGCCATTAGAGTCAATGTTAAGTAAAATATCCAAATATGAAGCAGATATGTCAGATTATGTGGTGTCCTTTATATCGAGTTCTTCGGGATATATCAAATGGACCAATTGTGAAAATTATGATTGTTAATTGATAACACATCACTATATGCCTATATGTAAGGTTGAAGGACACAGCAAGTTTTTTGTTTTTATCCGTAACAGTTTCTGTACAAATTCTGCTTCATATGAATATAAAACTAGAACTGTCCTTTCGGGACTAATACCCCCGCGGGGCACACAATTTTTATGATGGAAATAACCCAGACTCCTTCAGATTAAACCAGAATGAAGATGTCTATTGGTCATCTAGTTTTAATTGAAAATGTCCTTTAAAAAATTCGTGAATCAATTAAATACTAAAACATTATATGAAACATTATAATACCAAATGAATTACATTATAAGAATTTTCAAAGTATTTCATTGTTTATCAGCATTTTCTCGTTCTGATCCCCCACCCCCACTCCCCTATCCACAGAAATGGAATATTTATTGATATTAAGAATTATTTTACCGTTAATTGGAAATATAACTAAGTCCATAAGTGGAAAAAACCTAATAAATTGGAGAAAAATGTCCAATCAATATGAAAATACAGGTGCACATCTTCATAGTAGAATTAATGAATGTTACAAATTTTTCAGAAAATCCATGCACTGGTTTTTTAGAACATGCCCGGACAAAATTTCTAAGTCAAAATTGGAAAACGCCTGTAAATCGAAGAAAATCGTCCATTTAAAATGAAATACCAGGTTGCACATCTTTCATATGGTGAGTAATGTGTATACAAATTTTCAGAAAAATCCGTGCAACGGTTTCTTAGGAACATTCCGGACAAAATGTCTTAAGCATATATGGAAAAACGCCTGTAAATACAAAGAAAATCGTCAATCAAATGAAAAAACCAGGTGCACATCTTCATTGGTGAGTAATGTGTATACAAATTTTCAGAAAATCCTTGCAACGGTTTCTTAGAACATGTCCGGACAAAATGTCTAAGTCCATATATGGAAAAACGCCTGTAATTCGAAGAAAATTGTCCAATCACAAATGAAAATACCAGGTGCACATCTTCATATGGTGAATAATGTGTATTACAAATTTTCAAAATTCCGTGGCATTGGTTTCTTAGAACATGCCGACAAAATAATCTGTCTTACAGCAGACGGACAGACGAACGACGGACAGACAGACAGACGGACATGCTGATTCCAATATACCCCCCAAACTTCGTTTGCGGGGGGTATAATAAGTCTGCCAATAAGGGGCACAATTAGTGCCATAGGAATACCTACGGATTGTTGGAAGACCTGGTCTCCAAAGACTACATAAATAGTATCTATAAGAAACCCAGCATGCCTTAATATCTACTTCAGAGTACTTGTGTGGGCAATCAGAGTGTTTTCTAACAAAATATTGTCTTGTTTCCCAACGACTAGAAATTCGTATTTTCGGGTCTGTTTTTGTTTAAAATTATTATCTATATAATAATAATTCTGAAAACGCCTAGATTTTAATTTATCGTGAAGAATCGTTGTGTAAAGTGTGGAGAATCATACGTTTTGATGCAGTCAATTTTTGAAAGATTCTCGTGATTTTAGGTTATCCAAAAGCTCTTTAGAGTTTTTGAGAATCCACATCTGATTGACACCACTTCTGGAATATGTAGTGGAACAGTATCTCTGAAGAGATTCTTTGATAGCTGTTAGAGTTTAGTCAAAAGTAAAAGAAAGAGGCTTGGTAGGCCACTTACTGGAGCCAGCGATGTATCTTTGTTTGTAAGGGTTTTTATGCAATTTAGGAATCCAATAAAGGTATGGTAATTCAAATTGATCCTGATTCTTCGGAATATTGAAGTTTTTAAAACAGAAAGGTGATTTTGAAGAATTTCATCTTTTATGAAATTGCTTAGAGTGTAAGTAGGATTCCCAGATGTTGAAGTTAATCCTAGTTCAGTTAAAAGACAATTATAATAGTAACTTTTACAATATATTGTTATCATAGTTGCTTGCATCCTATACAACGTCCAGGTCACACAGCCGTAAAGCAGTGAAGTGATGACGACTGCCTTGTAGACTGCCAGTTTGGTGCGCAGCGCTGTGCCACGTTCTCTCCACACACACGATTCCACAGTCTGCTGAAGGAAGTACCTGCTTTTGTAAGTCTGCTGCCGACTTTTTTCTCCAAACTGCAGGTTGAGGTCAGACAGCTCCCCAAGTTGTTGAAGCTGTCCACGTTGGCAGATCCAGGATTTGTCGAAAGGGGAGGGGGCTTTGAGAAAAGGGGTCTGCTATACATCGCTGGCTAGAGGTCTAGAATGAAGCCCAATTGGGGGTCCAGGGGCGAAACCCCCAAAAGCTCTTGGGTTTAACTGCTTTTAAAGTTATTTTAAGGGGTTTATCTAGCTATTTATTCTATTCATAATGAAACGTTTGGTCACCAAAGGAGGGGGGTAGTTTAAAGAAATGGCCATCACATCTGTAGCGGACTGTGATCCCAGTGTTGATGTTGGGGAGTGCAGAGAATAGCATGGTAGCAAACATCAGGCTGAACAAGGTCGGTTCTAGGACGCAGCTTCGCTTCATTCCGTTGGTAACTGGGGAGGGGGTAGAAATAGACTCGGAGCCGTTTTCCACAATGTGGGCTATCATAGTGATACCATCATGTAATAATCTGATGATCTTGACAAGCTTGAATGACAAGCATTCAGGTTTAAATAGTACAGCCCACAATCCCTCGCGATTGACAGTTTATGCCAATGTCAGGTCCACGAAGAGGATGTAGAGGTTCTGGGTTTGCTCCCGACACAAGTAGTTTCTCGTGAAGTTGGCGAACAGCGATCGAGATCATGCCGGGTTTTTTCCACACCATTGACTTATTTTCATTGATAAATAGAATGCAGGTAAATAAATACTATAACACTACTCCAAATTCAATCTATAAATCAGGTTTTGCTTTATTGACGTTTAAGATGAACATTGTCATATTTCGAATGGTAGAGTTACACATTATATAAAACCTAGATACATCGAGTATATTTACATCTACATGTAATTGAATTTTTCAAAATCAATCTGTCTATGAGATTTTAAGAAATTTTTGATTGATTGATTATTTCTTGTTTTCGTCCGTCGAGAATATTTCACTCATATTGAGACGTCACCATTGCGGTGAGGGGCTGCAAATTTAGACCTATGCTTCGCATTCATGGCTTTTAGCAGTGAGGTTCTTTTGCGTGCCACACATGCTGCAACACGGGACCCCCGTTTTTAAGGTCATATCCGAAAGACCCGTGATTCTCACTTCTAAATACCGAGCTCATGGCGAAGGAGCAATCACTACCTATTTTCACGTCTTGGGTTTGACGAGCCGAGCACGGGGCTCGAACGCACGAACTCCCGATCACGAGGTGAGAGCTCTACCAATGAGCCACCGCGACCGGTAAAAAAATTTTGAAGTGAAATATATAAAACTGTGCCAATGGTATCCTTTCCTCACAAAAACCACCACATACATGTAATTGGGTCTAGCCATTTTAGGAAAGATAACTCTTCCACCCGGAATTATTTTAATGGTATTTTTTATATGAGGTTGTGTACATTTTTTTTCAATTTGACTTTGCATATCATTATTATACATGTGCATTTATTGGTACAGATTTGACTGCCTTGTTTTTGTTTACAGAAAATACCGTGTTTAAAACAAAACGAGATGTGAGAAACACTAGAAGCTGTTTAACTGTGCTCAGAACGAACTTTAATTTGAAGAAAAAATCTGCTTTAAATGAAATAGCATATTCAATATACATGTATGTAAACAAAAACATTGCACGAGCCTTGTTTACATAACATAATTATTGTACATGTAAGTGCTGTATCTCACTTGTAACCCAACAAAAGACGTTCAAATTTTTGCCGACTATTAGAAATACCTTATTAAAAATGGAAGTAGCTCAAAACGTGTATATATGCCCGTTTAATATTTAGGTTGGTACATTGTAACAATCATGTGTTATATGTGTCGTAAAACATGTAAATATACCTTGATATGTACATATTGCAGGCTTGTCATTTTTGACGTGTACTCCAACTATTTACAATATTTTCTTTTGAAAATTTATGATCCATAGGCGGATTTAAAAGGGGGTGGGGCAGGGGAACCGCCTCCTTCTTTATTTGGTGATCGAACTTATTTATTATAGAAACTCTAAGAGTAACTATAAAAGCTCTAAAACCCAAGAGCTTCCGTGGGTTTCACTCCCTGGACCCCCACTTTAGCTTCATCCCTGACCTTAATTATAAGCGTATTGGCTCGTTTTTCAACAAATCGGGCCCCCCTTTCGACAAATCCTGGATCCGCCACTCCGTAGCCCTGTGAATGCAAACCGTTAATGCATAAAGTAATACATGTACAAGTTATCCCTCTTTAAACACACGAGTTGTTAGGGTGCTGTCATCTTTTCCTGTGTCTATAGAGATTTTCAAATGTAATTACTGTTTGATATTTGAAGAAATGCATATAGAATGATAACACTATCTTTATGATCAACTATAATTTATTTACAGAGACTATATAGCGCTGTATATACATGTAAATGATGGTTGATCATAAAGATGGTATTGTCATTCTATATGCATTTCTTCAAGTTACCACGATCAACACGGCTGCCTGAATACCGTTTGATATTTGTTTTGAAATAAACATTGAGAAAAGTTAAACGCGTTTAAGTGATTAATTTCTTAGCAATTTAAACACGTTGATCATGTGTTTAAAAACTGCCAGTTACAGAGGTTTTTAAGCATTTATCTAAACAATAAAATGTTCTCTTTGTTGGTTATTGGGTGAAGGAAACTAGCATTGCAGAAAAAAAATTCATAACCCGCGTTAGCGGGTTATGAAATACTTTTCTCGCAATGCTAGTTTCTTCATCACCCAATAAACCAACAAAGAAAGCATTTTATTGATTATATTTATATGCATTTTCTAAACATATACACTAGATTTAAGTACTAAAATATCATAATGTTGATCATTTCGTCACTTTAAACGGAACAGCCAATTCAACCTTTGACCTTGGGACCATGCGGTCAGGTCAGTCTGGTGACACTACAAAACCGGATCCAACTAGATTGCAACAAACATGCATTTATTGGACGATAAACACAATGTCAATTTCAAAGGAAATATAAGAGAAAAGATCCAGTGAATGTAAATATTATCTGTTGCATCCAATAAACATGTTTACGTTGAATATGTTTATAAATAAATCAGGAAGTGTTTAATTTTTGAATACCGTACATTTGATGTTTAATTTATAATTCCCATGTGTTTATCTAGTATAAATTTCTAAACACTCTAGTGTTTATCGATTAAACAGGATGTTTAAATATTAAATCACACGTGTTTATCTTTTAAATATTTCAACATGTTTATAACTTAAACATTTGCCGGTATAGTTGTTTAAAAAACTAAATATTATCAGTTGCAATTTTGTGTTTATTTTTAAGCACTTCATATTTACAGTATACACATAGATATCCCCTTTTCTTTCTTTTTTTTTTTTTTAAGATTTGATTCAGGAGTTATACAGTGTATATTCTTAGCAAGATTAATTTTCTAAAATATATCTTGGATAAATTACATTCCTGTTTTACATGTACATTAAAATTACAACATGTACAGTAACAATTAATGCTAAAACTTTGTTGAATGGATCCTCCGTATGCATACATGTTTAAAATAAAGTAAAATTCTAAAGGGGAAGCAGTATAAAATCAAAACCGCATATGTTCATTTCCCTGACCTCTGACTTGCATATTCTTTGAAAAATCAAATATTGGCGTTATTCTAATTTCAATTAATGATAATAAATCATTTACACAGAATCGTATGATTAATTGCTTTCTTTCAGCATCATACTAACTGAAAATCTGAGAAGTGGCTGAAAATTGGTTTAAAACATTCGAGAAACTCTAATAATTGATAAAGAGGAATGCACTTTGAAAGCGGAAGATGCCATGAACCATGATTACCTCGCATAGAAGGTAATATAAATGGCTGAGAAGTGCAGTGATTTTTATCTCCAACACCTCAGAGTAGTATCAAGAAAAGATTCAATTACCGATTCAATTACCGATAACTCATATCAACTTGAAACTCATTATGACCAATATAACGGCCTTTGAAGTACGGATATGAAAAAAAACCCACAGTGTCTGAAAGAGAATAGCCTAGTTAGTGCCTTCTCTTTAGTACTGTCTCTATCGACCGAAAGAAATTTTTGAAGAGAGAGAGAAGAGAGAGAGAAGAGAGAGAGGAGATGACGAGAAGAGAGAGAGAGAGAGAGAGAGAGGAGCTTAAAGGTTTTTGAGGAAACTATAGAAAGTAAAGAGGGGAAAAAAACGCAGTACATTTAGCGCATTATACAAAATGAATATTAGATAATAAATAAACAGTAGTGTGTACAAGTCTATTGAGGTAATGCATTCATTTCATTGCCGAACTAAAGACATAAATTATTAAATCCATTTCTGGAATTTCTTTTTTCAATGCTCATTATTCCTATACTTGACTGATTTTGTTTGAAAACAATAACAACATATTTATAAGTGATCTGTTGAAATTCCTGGAGAAAGTACTTTTTGTGGTCGCAGATATTCCGAAAAATAGATCTCGTAGGAGTTTGTTGAGTTGTCTGGAAAAAAAATTCTGTGTGATCTTTTTTTTTTTTTTTTGGATATCTTTACATATTGAAATGATAGGTATTTCTTCATGAACACACTGCAGTTGTAAACAACCCGCGTATGAATAAAGAACTTGATAAATTTAACTCGTCTATTCTAACAGCTGGAGATTTCGATAGAAATTCCTTTAAAACTACACCATATCATACTACACATAGATGTAAGTATGTGTGTATACCATACATATATGAAAGTGATTGCTCCATTGCCAAACGCTCGGCATGTAAAGAGGTTCTAGGCTGAGATTTGGAATGATATCAATTTTTTTCCTGAAGTGTATTTTTGATTTGTACACTGAAAGAGAATCAGGAAATTAAAAAGAAAAAAATGGGGTTTTCACGCTTGTTTTCGAGCTACAGTGTTTTAAACATGACCTTTTTGCACTTAAAATTTACTCAAGATTTATTCATTTAAACTCCATTCGTCTGTTGGTGTAAACAAACATAAGGATTACAAATCAATCATTACATGAAATTGGTACATAATAATGTTATCTTACAATACAGATACAAGGGATCTCTAAATAAACGTATGGCAGCGCTATTAGTTTGAGATTAATAACGAAGGTCATCAACTTCTTTATAACATTTTAATTCCCCCGACCATTCCATCTTATCTATGAAAGTGAGAATCATAGAAAAAATATATCATCATACCAATAGTCCAACATTAAGTACACCTTTCCGTAGACAACGAGAAGAATACTGGATTAGGAAACTAGGCACTGCTTTTCCATATGGATGCAACGACAATATTGGAAGCATAGGGAATATTTCCAGCCCACAGTGTAACAATGTGAATGTGATGGACTTTTTACCAATACAACTCTGACGTAAACGTAGTCATGGACATTCGTTCGTACAACAAACCCATAATACACGATGTGTCCTTTGACTCCCTTTTACCTTACGTGAATAAACCATTGGGTCTACATCACATTCGCAACCAAACTTTACTCTGTTCCTTTGAAAATTTGTATGAATTACAAGAAAAAATAGAAATAGGGCCTACTTGGATTCCTCAACACCGGAATACAGACTTGATTACATGTATATGATTGGGGATGTTGCCTATCACAGACTCTTTGTTCCACCACGCATTAGTGAAACCTCGCCCTTCCTACATCTTAAATTTGACAATGAGGAATTGATGCAGTTAACATCAACAACATTCCTCAACATAAAAAAAGTACAGTCCTGCATCCCGCCTTATTTTAAGATGAAATCCACACCTTGTATTTCATACAGATATAGTTCCACTATTGCACCAAAGTTATTTAATTACAAACAGACGTTGCAGTGCCTAGATATTGAACAATTACAACGAAATCCTCCAAAGTGTACATGTTCCTCTTCCTCAATTAATTATGTCCCGCTGGTCATATTATTACTGGGGATATAATATAGTCCAAAATGAGAATCTTAAGTCCCTTATTTCAAAAGGTCCTAAATTCCGAGAGCTCGCTCATTTAAATGGCGACATAATTTCATGACTATCATGAATTCTATGAAGAATACGCCAGACGTTGGACTAAATCTGAGGGAGAGGAGCTTGACACTTGTCTGAATGGATCAAAAGTATTCGGAAATTATTATAAAATCCCGTATTAACCACTTAGCGGGGAAAATGCGTACTATTTACTTCTGTCTTTAAGAAGCCAGAAGTGGTAAATGAGTTACATAGACTACATGAAAACTTTGTACTAGTTTCAGCTGATAAAGCAAGTAACAACATTGTCTTTGTTTGTAAAAGTCACTATTATACTTGTCTTTTTTAAATGAACTAGGGTTTACTTCAACATCTGGGAATCCTACTTATACTCCTAGCAATCTGACTAAGATGAAATTCTTCAAATCACCTTTCTGTTTTGAATACTTTCAATATTCCGAAGAATCAGGATCAATTTGAATTACCAACCTTTACTGGATTCCGAAATTGCATAAGAATCCTTACAAACAAAGATACATCGCTGGTTCCAGTAAGTGCTCTACCAAGCCTCTATCCTTACTACTAACTAAACTACAACCGCTGTTAAAGAGTCACTTCAGAGATACTGTTCCACTACATATTCCAGAAGTGTGTGTCAATGAGATGTGGATTCTCAAAAACTCTAATTAAAGACTTATAGAAACTCAAGTCACGAAATTTTCTAAAATTGACTGCATCAAAACGTATGATTCTCCACACTTTATACAACAATTCCTCACGATAAATTAAAATCTAGGCTTTTTCAGATAATTGATAATTGCTTTTTGAACAAAACGGCACCCGAAAATACAAGTTTCTGGTTATTGGGAAACAAGATACATATTTTGTCAGAAACCACTCTGATTGCCCACACAAGTACTCTGAAGTAGATATTAAGAGCAGGGTTAAACTTGCACCCCACTCGCCATTTGCTAGTAAAATTTTGTGTGGGTTCCTAAATTTGGTGTCTCACTTGCCCACATGGCGAGTGATTTCTTTTGAATAAGAATTGGTCTAATTGTATCAAGGTTCAGTAAATTGACCAGATGCATGGAAACCTTTATTCAACCACTCTAAATATTTCAATTCATTCAACAGAATAAAGAAATAAACGCATACAAAATGTAGAGTGTAGGACTTTTTGCCCTTAATGCGATTCATTCACATGTATACATGTCTCATAATTTAGATATTTATTACTTGTATTAAAGTCGTAAGATGTGGCTAGCATGTTTTATTGTGGGCTCCAGAAATGACATATCAGGAGCCCACGTGGCTCCTGGAAATTTAAGTTAAGTTTAAACCCTGAAGAGCATGCTTGGGTTTCTTATAGATAAAATTTATGTAGTCTTTGGGGACCATGTCTTTCAACAATTTGTTGGTATTCCTATGGGCACTATTGTGCCCCCTTATTGGCAGACTTATTTTTATATTCATACGAAGCAGAATTTGTACAGAAACTGTTACGGGATAAAAAACACAAAAAAACTTGCCGTGTCCTTCAACCTCACTTATAGGTATATTAGACGATGTCTTATCAATTAACAATCATAATTTTCACAATTATATCCATTTGATATATCATGACGAACTTGAAATAAAGGACACCACAGAATCTGACAGATGTGCTTCATATTTGGATATTTTACTTACATGTAATATTGACTCTAATGGCAGACTGACAACTACATTATATGATAAACGTGATGACTTTGACTTTGCAATTGTCAACTTTCCTTTGTATGTTGTAATGTACCACTATCACCTGCTTATGGTGTGTATGTCTCTCAGTTGATTCGATACGCAAGGGCATGCCATGCGTATGATGATTTTTTAAAGCGAGGCCAACTACTAACCAAAAGTTGATGTTGCAGGGTTATAACGAATCTCGTTTTAAGACATAATTTCGCAAATCTACGGTCGCTATAATAACCTTGTTTGCGATTACAAATTATCACTAAGCCATATGTTTGACTGATTTGTTTCATACCCTTTGTTAGACTGTCATTTTCATACTAGATTTGACGACGGGTAACCCTGTTTACTTTATTTCGACTACAGGCTCACGGCGGGTGTGACCGGTCAGCAGAGATGCTTACTCCTCCATGGCACCTGATCCTGCCCTCGCTTTTGTCGAAGGTCCGTGTTGCCCTACACTCGATTTTCTATGTGTTTTTTGGACTATGATTACGTTTGATACTTTGTTACTTCGCCATTTTATATATATGTATAAACAGAGGCCCATGGCCACATCGCTCACCTGAGCACTGCTTCACTACGAAGAGCAGTAGTAGCAACTTTAATCCCTATTGTGGCCCCACTCAACCCTCGGTGTAAATTTGACTTTTCCAAGCAAATTTCGTATAGAGTGGGTCAGTCTCCATTGTGAACTGAGTGAAATATGTTTTGTAAATAAAAGTATGAAGACTTGGCCCACTCTATGAAATAAACTTACTTTTTGTATGTGACATTTGCTGTATCATCATGGAAATTTCTAAATCCATGTCAGGTGACTTTAGATAGCTTGAAATTCGTATAATATTGATGGGATGGATAGCCGAGGTAGATGTAGTATAGTGACAGTCATTGGCCAGGTCCTGTATATCGGTGGTTCGAATACCAGATTTTTCTGCCTATATTTTTTTACTAGACTTTTCATTATTAAATGTCCTTGGCAATTTATGCTAAATTTTACTAAAGCACAGCATGACAATCACAGATAATTGATTCGAACATGCGGTTAGTGAATAACTTAACAATTTGGGGCCTCTCGTGAAGTTGTGTATGTAAACTCTAACTTAAAAGAAAGATAAAGAGAACAATTTTAACAACACTAAAAAAGTTACTTGAAGAGAAAAGTATCTAAATTAAATATGCAACCAGTGTACACTGTATATATAAAACTTATAAGGCATCAAAAACAAAAAGCAAATCACGTGTCTCTTTCTGTTCCATTTGTATTCTGAGAAATGTGCGTCAAAGTTGAACCAAAATCGGCGAGAGCTCAAACTGATGTTTTATTACATTCGGTATTTCAGCACCGTTAGGTAGTAAATGCTGCACAAAACATTTCGGGGGGGGGGGGGGATAAAAAAAAGCGCATCCGGAAGAGAAAGATTAAGATGTTATTATATAAAAAATCCCAGGACTATATTTTTAGTTATGTTTTCTTTCTAGACTTGGGTCCAGAGCAATATTTGGTATCTTGGGTACTCCAGACATGTGTTAAAAACCGTTCTTTGAATATTTTGGGCAACGTTTAGTACGGTACTCTATCAATTGAAAATACAGGTAATATCAACTCCCGATTCGTGATCGCATCCCAGTCGTAAATAGGCTTATTGTGCGCTAAGCTCATCCATATTCAGCATCTTGTCTTTTAAATTTAAAATGGAACTTTAAAAAGTAGAGGATTTCATTGAATTTTTTTAATTATTGGCCAAAATACTGAATTTTTGCACAGAATTTCGAGTAAATTGAATTGGACTTTTTAAAGAATGTGTATCTGTTTGGAAAAATACCTCAACAAAAGTAATAAATAACAATATTTGACTGACTAGTTCCAAGTCTCATCCACTTGTATCATTAATTTTAAAACTGTGATACACGAATAGGGGTATAAAAATAGAAGGTACATGTATATTCGATAAAATGAAAACTGTAAAATCATGCTTTTTGTTTAATCAAATCCTTCCACCACAAAATATAGTCCCTAATAACCCTTTCAAAATCTGAATTGACACAACATTTTTCAACTGGACAGGGTTCAGTTGTAAATGTATGAATGTTTGCACCAATGGGGTCAGTATTAAACCAGTAAATGACTTCGTGATAGCGTCCTGCGCAGTTGTTTCAAAAGCTCAGTCTACAACACGTTTTGAGCTAAAAATGTTCAAATTTTAGATTTCCATTTTTAATGTTTACAATGCTCACTTAGGCTATTTCTAATGGTGTGCAAAAATTTGAACGTCATTTGTTGAGTTACAAGTGAGATACAGCACTTACAAATTCTTCGCTATGTAAACAAGGCTCGAGCCACGTTTTTGTTTACCTATAATGTGTTCCGTTTAAAGCAAATATTTTCACATTACAAGTTCATTCTAAACACAATTAAACAGTTTCTAGTGTTTCTCAAATCTCATTTTGTTTTAAACATTGTATTTTCTGTGAAGCAATCACTATGTAAACAAAAACAAGGCAAAACAAGGCTCGTACTATGTAAACAAAAACAAGGCACGAGCCATAGTGTTTACATATACTGTAACAAAGAACTGTTAGCGCTGTATCGTACTTGTAACTCAACAACTGACATTCAAATCTTGCTGACTATATTAGAAATAACTTGGTTAAGGATTTTAAAAATTAAAAAAGGCAAATATAAAATATAGCTCAAAACCTTTAAACTGAAGTCCGGCCTTTATAACGCCAGGCCTTCACACGACGGAGAACCCTCAGCGCTACGCTGCACCCAATGTCAAATCAGTGGAATGTGTTTTCAAAATAAAATGATTAAGATATCTTTGTATATTACTTCGAATCAGTCTGTTTATCCATTTCACATCTTGGGCTTTTTTTCTCGGGATGTGAATTACTTCTTGACGTTAACTATCATCCACTGAAGCCACATAATTATTTTACCTGCTCTCTTCCGGCGCCATGACACTACATTCACGTGATCGCAGAATGAAACACGGATACGCTGAATTATGACGTAAAACTTATGTCAAATAGAAGACTTAGAATTCAGTTTAATTTGTAGTTTCTCTTGGAAAGAAATGTTTCAATTTTCAGCGTTTGTCAAAGGGGATTGTTAAGGACCTTCCTTAATTCAAACTTGCTTGATTTATTTTAGTCCAGTTTGCAACACATTAGTATCTACGTTGTATAATCTTTACAAATGTAGTGAATTTGGGTCTGTTAAAATTG
>CAJDSM010024870.1:8780-21113 GCA_903981925.1 Ostrea lurida | reverse complement strand
GCACGCCAAGGAGATTTCTTGGTGCTAATTCCGACTTCGGTGAGATGAAATAGTAGACTCGCCCGCGTTCTCAGTCCCGCCAGCCCTACGTAAAGCGTACGTAACCCTTGTACTGCTCTTCAGCGTGCGTCGTGTCTCCCTTGCTTTATCAAGTTCTCGTTGCTGTGGCTATTGGTTAACTCAAATCTTCCGCGATGGACACCACCTTGCAAGAGGAAGAGAGGCAGGTCTAAAAGAGACATTGCAGAGATCCACAAGAAGGAATAGAGGCCAGCTTGGACAGTGGGGACACAATACAGCATTGGTCCCAAGACAGGACATCATTGGAAGTTCTGGTGGCGGCGTATGTGCAACCCCGCACGATGAGATTAGTAAGTAGGAGGGTTGTCGTAAAGTTCGTGACAAGCCTTAATTTATGTAAACAGTAACGTATAGGTAGTTATTATTAGCTTATGTTAATAATCCTTTACACAGTATATGTGAATTATAAAATGTAAATTTTGTCAGATTATTTAAAAGTATGACTTATTAGACGTGGATGGGTGACCCGGAGCACGGCAAAATTTTAATGAAAAAAGTTGTTTCGTTCATACAGTTCATGTTTGATTTTGTAAAATTACGCGAAGATTGAGATGATTTTTACATCATGGTGTTTCCAAGAGTTTCAATATCAAATATGCAAAATTTGAAGCTCAAAGTATCGAAATAGCAGAGAAAATCAAGGTTTGATCTATTTAGACAGTTTCGTCATTGTTCGAAAAAATGACGTTTCGGAAAAGGTGGGCAGAGAGCAGCGATGACATTTGTGAAGATATCGGAAAAACACCCAAGAAACCCATGAATACCTGTAAACATAGGGAAAACATATTGGAATGATGGTCGTTCTTCGTGTTTAAGTGCGATAGTAAAAGATTTTTTGGACGCAACGGACAGTTTCCTAGATTGACATGCGTGAAGCGAAGATCAGTTCTTTCCGATTTGCAGTGCTGCAAAAACTGAATTTGTGTGACGTGCTTGCATGTGAAACCGCTAACAGTTATGAAATTGTTAGAAATGTTGAATTTCAAAGATTTTCGTCCATGAAATTTTACCATGATCTATATATGAATTACGTATGAACCTACGGAAAGCCCAGAAGGCTTTCATCGACATTCTAATTCAAACCAAAATCGAAAATTCAAGATTCCAAAATTCAAGATTCGTGATTCAATATCAAATCAGCAATCAAAATCAAGAATTCAACTTCAAAGTTTTAAATGACCCAATCGCTTGTGATTTTGGGCGTTATAAAATACATAGTTTGTAGGGAAATGATATACAGTGGCGGATTAGGAGGGGGGGGCCAGGGGCCCGGGGGCCCCCCCTATTTGGGAAAAATTATCATTATGTATAGAATTATAACTAAATATAACCCCTAAAAAATGACTTGAAAAGCGCTTAAACCCTCAGAGCTTTCCGGGGGCTTCGCCCCCTGGGCCCCACTTGGGTTCATTCTAGACTCTAGCCAGCGACGTATAGCAGGCCCACTTTTTCCAAAGGGCGGGCCCCTTTCGACAAATCCTGACGCCACTGATAATCATACTGGAAAGTGTACATGTAGAAAAAGAAGTGGAAAGGCAGTTTCTTGGTTCCACGTGCATGTGTACATTAGTGTTATGAGAAAGCATTATGTTGTTTTTATAGAATTTACTCCCCTTAAGAAATTTTTCGATATAAAATAAATACATTTACTTTCGGCAAATTATTTTTTACTTTTGCCATGCAAGAATTATATAATAACATTTATTATCAAAATCAAGATAAAATATAGAAGTATAGGACATGGTAGTATTATAATGAACTTTAAATGGTAACAACTTTTTTTATATTGTAATGTTACAGTGTATGGTAATGTGCTAATTTTAATAATGTTCCTATTCTTATTTGAAATGACATTGGCCTTTATATGGTTCTGAATATATAGAAATAATGGTGTAAGGTTAATGTGCAAATGATTGTGTCTGTTTTCCTTTCAATCATGCAACTCTTTCCTTCTTGACAGTGTATATATTGTGCATTGTTTAATCGATTATACAACCTGCTTGTTCACTATGGGGCCCTTAATTGCAATAAACTAAATTGAAACGAAAAATTATTGAAGATTTTAAAATTATCTGTCCACGTTGTTCACTGTATCGGTCTGGTCGAATGACTGGATGCTCTCCTCTACATTCTTTTATTTCAAAAAATGGTGTTGTTTACACGCTGAACAGGAAATTGGAACCGAAATCTAATAGTAATGTTAATGTAGTTTAAAAAAATACTAAAAATGGGGGTACGGCATTTTAAATCGAAATCAGATTAGAATTTGTTTGCAAGCATTAAAAACAATCTTTATATTTGAAATTAAAAGGTATATCAATGTTTGATCAGAATTACATAAAGAATCTTGTTAACGAGCAGCGATAACTTACGGCAAAGAACACACCCCGGGAACACACAAGGTTTGTACCCCCCCCACCCCCCTCCCCCAATAACGGAGCAACTCTTTAAATTAAAACAACATGACAGCATGGACGCAGGAGTCGGGGTGGGGGAAGTTACTGATTAATTTAGGCTAAGAATTACATGTACGTTACAATAAATATGGACCACAAGAAAGAGGGGGGGGGGGGGGGGCTAAACCGCCTATGAACAGTAAATGTGCATTGAGCAGGGCGTGAGAAATGGTCCAATTATGGGCTGTGTTTGCTATTCAAGTTTAACCTTTTTGACCTTCGTTTGCTTGTAACACTGGTATATCAGTGGAGCCTGATACTGGCGAAGATCAAGAAAATAGAAAAAAGGTGCATGTAACCCTTGAACATTAGACTGAAAATTTGTTACTCAAAATAATTACTTCCCGCATTACATATGAACACCTTGTAATATATGGTGTGGGCACACGTGTTCAAAAAGCAGGGCCTAAATCCGGCCCGTGCCAGGAGGCTTTTGAGGAAGGAGGTGCGGAGTAGTTTTAGGCAATGTGGAGTTAATGTGCCCATGGGACAGAGGTGAAAGTCTGACTTTAAATAGAAAAAGTTGTCTGTAAATCAACTATGTTATGGCGGCAATGAGTTCAAGAGTGAAAACCTGACATGTTGGTCCGTTGTGCTGGGGGGGGGGGGGGGGGGGGGGTACGGCCTGGAAATGATGTGTTACAGTTCGACATTGCCGATTGGACAAAACATTCGGTTGTGTCATTGCTTAGGGTCGGCAGGCCGTGTCCTAGTAATAGTTAGTGGAGTAGTTAAGACTGGGAGACCAAGGGTTCTAGAGTCACAGTGACCCGGTGGGGGTCGCGGGTTAGAATAGTCACGCAGCGGAGGGCATCTCCGTTGGCGTGTCGTGAAGAGGCGACTGAATGGGCGGCCTTCGGATAAGACCGGAAAAAACCGAGTCCCGTGACACAGGCAGGGTGTGGCACGAGATCCCTACCTGCTCAAAGCCTGAGTGCCCAGCATAGGCTTAAATTTTGCGAACCCTTCACCGGCAATGTGACGTCTCCATATGAGTGGAAATAGTCTCGAGTGGGACGTAAACAGTAAATAACCAATCAATCCACCCGCTAAGTCACATGGAACTGGGGGGGGGGGGGGGGCGACAAGACTTGACATGATTTACTGGCCAGCCCAGAGTATTCATATCCATAGTAATCTTTGTGTTTTAAAGAAGTTATACGAACTCGTTACTGTAAAATAAATCCGTATGTGGGTATCTACTGTAAGGGCTGTGTTTAAAATCAATTAGTAACCAGGTGCGGATTAGAGGGGGGCCGCCCCCCCCCCCCCCCCCCCCCCCCCCCCCCTATGGTGACCAAAATTATCATAATGTATAGATTATTGCTAAATCAACCCTCAAAATAACTTTAAAAGCCCAAGAAGTTTCCGGGGCCTCCACTTTGGTTTTATTTTAGACCTCTAGTCAGCGACTTGTAGCAGGCCCACTTTTTACAAAGAACCAGGCCCCCTTTCGACAAATCCTGGATCCTATGATTTTTTTTAATTTATTGACATTAAATATTATCTCTCTTACAGATGTTCTCCGCCTCTACCATGTTATTCCCGTCGCATATACGCGTGATGTTTTAACTCCGGCCAAGTATAATGACCGAATAATTAAAAACTTTCATATGAAAATAAAAAAGTTGTTACACATTTAAAGTCATTATGAATACTAACATGTCCTATGCCGTCTATTTTTATCCTAGATTTAATATATAAATTCTGCATGACAAAAGTACAAAATATTTACCGAAAGAAAGATGTACTTATTTTACTAATCAGAAAATTCCTTAAGGGGAATAATTCCATAAAATACACGGAATCGCTTTCCTCATAACATATGCACGTGGAACCAATTAAGAACTGCCCTTTCCACTTTTTTCTAACGTAACTTTCCAGTATATATCATTTCCCCTACAAACTATAGTATTTCACGCCCAAACACAAGCGCTTGGTTATTTAAAACTTTTGAAGTATGAATTCTTGATTTTGATTGGCTGATTTGGATATTGAATCACGAATCTTGGATTTGAATCTGAATTTCGAATTTTGGATTTTGAATTTAGAATATCGAATGAGCCTTCTGGCTTTCGTAGAACCAGAAACAGTTTGTGCACATTTTTAATGACTGATTAAACACATTAAGAAATGTGCGTGTTGAGTTTAACGGTGAATACGTTGCGAAAAGTTAATTGCTTTTTTAGCGTTTGACGTTGGATAACGTCAAGGATTTCATTTTACTGCTCGGGTATGAGTTTGTGTCTTTTTTGTATTTTATAGATTATAACTAAATGTGCTTTGTTTCTAATGAAAATTTGCATATTAATAAGATGAAACGTGAATTTAACAAAATATTAGTTTCATTATAACTTTAGCAATGATTGTCAATTTTTTCAAGGTGTTCACGAACTTTACGGACAACCCTCGTACATTAAATGCATACTTAGTTATAACCATCACTTCTTGAATGTTTGAACAGGACCTTATTTTTGCCGCAGTTTTATTTTCATCCTAGATAAAAATCGTGAAATTAAATGGCTGTAAGCATAACATAACCAAACATTTATATAGAAAGGAATAGTGACAATGATTCTCCTCATCATGTGTACATATTTTGCCAATCTGATTTGCTGAAAACGTGTTTATTTTGCTAATGGGAATAATGTTGACGCTAAATGAATTAAAACAAAGATGATAAATTTCAAGTTTCTTTTACTGCAAAACCATATAAAACAGAGAGAAAAATTCAATAAATATTTTGCGACACTTCATTTGATATTGTTATCAAAATATAATTTGGTGTACATTGAAGCTATTTAAAAAAGGAACTCAAAGAACTCGCTGTAAACATTTTACTATACGTGTCACGGTATTTAACCAAGATACATAAAAATATGTGATACAAAGGATTAATTTTATAGATAACATTTTCTTCCCATATCTCATGCAATACAATATCTCTGCTAAAAACAAAACACGTAATTACACGCAAGTTCATGTTGCTGTCAAAGGCTAAAAACGACTTACAATAATACATGAAGTCTCTTCAATTTCAGGTATGCCATGATGTCTTTGATATCTAATCGAAAAACTTTAACCTACGCTTTAATCACGGCAGTCGCGCTGTTCAAATTGAAATGAAAGCTTGCTCATTTTTGGAGGTAAACACATACTTTAGTTAATATCTTCTTGCTTCACATGATTGATGTCCCGACCAAATCGCCCGCCGCCAAATGAGTAATCAAACCGTTTGCCGAATCGCCCACCACCTAGCCCGTAATCATAATCCCAGGCTCCTTGACGCTTTTCCACTTCCTGCTCTGCGTCATCAAAATCAATGTCCCATCCACGCTTGGTCAGGTCTGTCTGTTTGTCCTCGTCCAAAACTTTCTCTTCATCCAATGTCTCCATATTCACTGGAGCACCGAGAGCTAGAATGACACCAATTTCACCCCTTTGTTTCCGGGTGTCTGATCGTATTTGATCTTTGTTGCTCTCGACTTGGGTGTGTTTTGTGTCTTGTATATCGTGTAGTTTACTGAAAAGTTTTGATAACTGTACAAAGCTGTTTTGTGTTTGTGAGATTCCATTTGCGAATGCACACGAAAGGCAGAGAACTAGCACTGAGGATGCTAACAGGTGCTCCAAAGAATTCTTCATCTGAAATCGAATAGTAAAAGAAATCAAATAGTTATCCAATGAATCAACCCTCACCACATTAAAAGTATTTTAGTAACACTTCAAATCATATAAATTTAAGGTTGGTCGACAGGATAAGGTGTAAGTAAGATCGACATGCAGGGAATGCTTACTCCTCCTAGGCACCTGATCCCACCTCTGGTGTATCCGGGGGTCCGTATTTACACTACTTCTACTTCTAATCTGTGCATTATTAAGAGTTATGCATATCGATTCTCTCTCATCTCTCTCTCTCTCTTCTCTTCTCTCTCTCTCTCTCTCTCTATCTCTCTCTTTCTCTCTCTCTCTCTCTCTCAATGGTTTTCCCAGAAACTGTTACAGATACCTTGAAAAGAAGGAAAAATGTTTTATGTTCCATTACTGGTGGAGCATAGTAATAAACATGCGCTAAGTACAACTGTATTGCCATTTCGACGACACTGGCCGAGCGTTCCAACTCAGTCGCATTATCGAATCTTTTGCTCAATTGAACTCGACGAATTTACGTCGATTTCTGCCGTAACTTTGTACTCGTTTTAAAATGTAGCATTGGCAGATCATTACTAATTGGAATTTTATTACACTGTCGTCGTCAAACAATGATCATATCGTCACTTTATTTCACTTCTATAACCAGAGGGCGCTTTACACTAGCGAGAAGTTTGCGTAAAGTAAAAATTGAACTTTAATTGGAAAAAACTGGGTTACAGCAGAATTCCATGATAAAACATCAAATGTAAAATGGCAATACAATAGATATAACAGTACATAAAGCATAGCATAATCGGGGACGTGTAAATTGTATGATGATGTTGTAAAAAATCTATATTCGTATCTCTTGTTTTAAAGCATGTTTTAATAAAGTTTATGACTAAATACGTCTGATTCAAATTCTCTAGATTTAATATATTTTGGTTGGTTCGAGTTGGCTTTTGTCGTTTTTATCTAATTCTAGAGAGCTAAACAATGATGAAAGTAATTTAAAATCATTGCTTATCTAAGGGAAAATGTATAATTTGCGTTTTTCACTGCCAAATTTCAATATGAGAAACAGCACCATCTACGTTAATTATATGCGAGTTGTTTATATATCTTTGACAATTCGATCTTACAGACTTTGTGATGGAGATGAATTGTAAGCAGATGATAGACTTATCTCTTATAACCATAATGAAACATCTCAACGTGCAGTCCGAATGACATGGGTAAAATCTGGATTCTGTATCATTTTACACTGTAACTTTGTGTTATTGGCCTTTAAACAGCAGAAGCGAGCGATATTTAGCTGTCTATTTGCTTGGTTTGGATTAAAGAACAGGGGATCAGCTGGACAAGAGCAAGGAGATTAGCCTAGAACCGAGTGCGCAGGCGAGGTGTTGTCGATGGTCTATGCTCAACCAAGGGCTATGGGCCTAAGTAAGTAAGTATTTGTTTGGTTTCCGTAGGAGGAGGGAGAACAAGTCTCTATGATGAAAAGATGAATCCTGGGTTTTTTTTGTTGTTTTTTTTTTTAGATCAAAAGGTACAAACAATGTTTCTAAAGGCCAATTCTGGTGGACAAAGCAGTCAAATGAACGTCTCCAACTCCATTTATTAAAGAAATAAGTTACAATATGGATTGATTATGCGCAACTGTAAGTTTGTGCTCTTAAAGATGATACATTATTTTTAAGAGGAGGCTCATGTGTTGGACTTGAGGGTCACACAATTTGTGATCCATGCACCAGTGAATATTGCATTGTGTCAGGAAATGTTGACACGTGCAAGTTTATTCGATATCACACAGAGTGATATGTGAATCTAGGACTAAATTGTTCGTAATGTGTACGGAGTAGATCTTGCGTGGCGCAATTTAGTTTTATACTATAACCTCCATTACACACCAAATGACGTCAGGGCAACGTCAGTCTTGTTCTGAGTATTGGGGGTTGCAATAATAATCAAACTGAAAAGGATGAGAAGGCATAGGATATCGGGACAGACCATCATTTGATTGAAAAGACTATCACACAATCAACGCATCGCTCTAAATTGTCCTCCGAGGTCTTAAAATTTTGACGTCTGTTTTGGACATAATCTTTATTATTGCATGCTTTAGCGTCATCATTGCAAATCTCCGTCACGGTTCCCGAACACACGGTTGCATTACATTTCTATATGGATTTCACAAACATATTCGTTACCATCATAATGGAAGCTTAAAACATGTACAAAATTGGCATGTTCAAAACCGGAAGCGCAATTAGGGTAACCAATCGGAGCTTAATTATATTTCATCAATGGAAATAGTCGATAAATATTATGTGCACGCTTTTAAGTCTTTCAATCGGACCATATTTTATTTCATACAAAATTGGATTAGACAGCCAAGTTCAGCACAAATAACCAATCCGTTTTGGATTTTTTTTTACCAGAATCTATATAACCAGGGGAGGCAGGGCCGCAGGGTGCTTGCCCCTCCCCACTTTTTGACAATGTTCATTTTGCGTTAGACCCGTGGGGATCCGGGTTAGAATAGGTCCTCGGCATCCCCTTGCGTGTCGTAAGAGGCGACTGAATGGGGCGGTCCTTCGTTATTTCCATACGCATTATATGCAAAGTAAGACAAGACATAAGGATTTTGAAGTTTGGGCCCAAAATTTTGTCTTGGGTAAAATTTTTTTCATTAATTATCTTTAAGTTTTCTCTTTTTGCAAGAAACATCGACTATGAAGTATACTGGCTGATTCGGTAAAATGACGCTACATGAACACGTGCCTGCAGGCCAATATCTAATGGGAATTAATTAAGGAGGCAGATCATATACTCTTATAGACAAGATTTCCTCTTTCTTTCTTTTCTACTTGGATTTTTAAGAAATTTCCGAGACGCACAGCCCTTTTCACGATTGTTACATGTGTGTAAATATTTCGCACGCTATCACTTGTGACTTGTAGCACTGACATTCCTCCGATATATAGAGAGATATACACTAAATTCATGAGTTTCCAATGATTCTTCTGTTTCTTTTATTGACCTCGTGTACATTACTTCCACCAAGGAGAAAATCGCATTATGGTGTATTAATTGAACACGGACAATACTGTCACTTGTCCCTCAATTACGTCCGAGCAATTAGTCTGCATGCTGTGTCGCCGTCCGCGCTCATCTCGCGTCGACTTTCTATAATGGTGACATCCGACTACTTGCTCGACCGAGAAATCAGGTGTAAAATAGTTATTCTTCCAAATATTTTAAACTCTCTTCTTCTCTCTTTCTTCTCTTCTCTTCTTCTCTCTCTCTCTCTCTCTCTCTCTCTCTCTCTCTTCTCTCTCTCTCTTCTCTCTCTCCGCAGGTATAAAAATGATCTTTGACCTCATTTTAGAAAACATCAAACTTGCAGAATTGCACTAGTTTCTTTCAGTGACAAATATTAATATTTCTCTGTCGGTTAATTTCCCCGCACAAGATTTGTTGCTTTTGTTGTTCTAATAATTCTTCTAAATCACTTCTAATCGATTTCATTTTTTCCCCTTCTTTTTTTGAATCCTTTGCAAATACCGTGAGCTGTAGGTGGAATTAAAGTTCTGTTTAGCTGAAAATGAAACTTAGGAAATGTATTGATTCTAGACCCTTCAAAACACAAAATGACGATAATGTAGAGTTGTGTTTTGTGATCTTCATGACAAGTATACAGTTGCATCCGTTATTCCCTGGCACTGCTCTTTGATAGCCCTGCTAATTGTAAGATACAATTTCCACCAAGGCCCGTACTTTGACATTGGGCTGATACTGAGGACCAAACGCAAAACCCTTCACAATCACAGGGTAGAATTCCATATTTCAAGGGGAAAAAAATTATTGTAAACTTTATGCTCACAATTATATGTTTACTGCGGAGGAGGGGGGAGAAATCACGTGTGAAGAGGTCATATAGCTGTATAAATAGTGACAGCGCAATTTTTTCTACTTTGAAGTCGGTTTAATTATTTAGATAGTTTTGGCGCGAATGGAAAACAAGACATCATTTAACATTATCCAGGAGATTTTGAAAGATTTGACTATCTCGGTCCAAATCTTGTTTAGTTATGACAGTAGTACCCATCCAACGCAGGGAATGAATGTCACAAACTACACGTATTTATAGAGCAGCTCCCTGGCTCTGGTACTAATATTTGCTAATTAGCAATAAAAGCTTAATAACGTTAGTGAATTCATAATGATATATCATCAGTTTAACCTTTTTTCTTTGCTGTTGAACATGGGGGATGGACGGTAAAATAAATGTTCATAAAGGAAAAAAAAAGGGGGGTAGGTAGTGAAAGATTACACGATAATCATACAGATACAAAAAAAGTGGGAGAAAACAGGTGGTACTTCATCAACCTGTCAGTAGATGACGAAGACAATTTGTCGTTATCGGATTTGCTGCCCTTGCACCCTGTTTAAATAACCAGGGGGCCGAACAACTCTACAGAACACATTGGTAGACGAGAAATTACCGTTATATTAATTGCCCCATGACGCCAAATTAATCTCTTAAACAAACTCAATTATGTCATGTACTGGTTACAATGATCGATTTAAACAATGGTTTGATTTTACTCCGGGACTATGGAAGATGCGCCATTTTATTTCGTGGGGACAGCTAACCTTCATTTGGTTCATCGATAGAGGCATACATGTAGATCTATACCAACGTCATTTCCAAGACTATTACGCCAACCAACAAACAAACGACCCCCCACCCCCCAAAAAACCACCCCAAAAAGTTTTTGAATTAAGGGTTATGAATAATCAGCCGGTGTTTATATATATCAACTTTCTTTTACAATACACAGAATTCTTTTCATTAGACAGCCATTCATCCATGTAGCTGTACGATTATCTTTTATACTATAGTCTAGTTGTAAATCAGCTCATGGAAATGTACATACTATCATTTCAAAAAGATATTAGATTTGTTTTCTGTGATATTCCTAAGGCCTTTGACAGGGTCTGGCATAAGTGTTTATTATATAAATTAAGAATAAGTGGTATCCAGGGTAATATATAACATTGGATTGAAAACTAAATTAGTGATAGATGTCAAAAGGTGATACTGGAAGGCTATTCTGACTTCAAACTTATTCATCAACATATAAGGGTACTGATGCAGGTGTACCTCAAGGGCCTGTACTTGTGCTCTTCTTATTCTTATTATACATAAATGACATAAATTCTAATCTAGATTAGAATTTATATCATTTAATAATTGTCTTATCAACAGTCCATGCTGTAGTCATTGTGGTAATCCATATGAGGATTGTTACCATTTCTTCATAGCATTTACCTCTTCTCTGTTTATGTAATCAATGTCTTTTTCTATTCATCTAGTGCTATTTTCATGTAATATATTAATTTTGTGATACACCAACCTATGACCAATGGAGAGGGCTACATAGGCATCGCACCTGCTGCCCAATCCAATTTATATACATACATGTATGTATATGTAGCATGAATAAAATACTGTTCAAATTAAAGGTAATGTGCACATTTCTTTTAGATTTTTTCCTGCATTCATGCATCTACTTGCACACTTTTTCGGTTCTGGAATGTAAAAACGGTCCTCATTGGTAGGGGCACATACGGAGTGCAGCCTTTTATACTTTTTGCTTAATGCGAATCCAGAAAAGTTTCAAGGGGGGGGGGGGGGGGCGATCTTGGATGGTACCTTTTCTGTATAGAAAGGAGACATGCATAACTCAAAATAACTTGTTAGTCAAACTGTCCGACCAAAATAGACATACCTGTAACTACCCCACCCCCATACGAAGAAAGAAAAAAAAATATATCGTAAAGATCAAATTAAGCAATAGTTGGGATTCGAAAATAGCATCCTTATATTCGTGAAGAGAGGAAATTTAGACTCTCAAGCCTGGCCTGCAATGTACTACATATATATACACCCCCCCCTACCAATTTTCGAAAAGCTTTCATAGGTGCGCTTAGAAAATAAGTGAAAATTTTCTCAAGAGTATGTTGTGGTCCCAAAAATTTGTTCTCCTTAAATAGGCTTTCGGGCTTGAATCCCACTTCTTACTAGCCTGAATTCCTCCGCGTAGGAACCTGAATTATTCCTACTAGCCTGAATTTCTACGGACGTTAGTTT
>CAJDSM010024868.1:19254-34457 GCA_903981925.1 Ostrea lurida | reverse complement strand
TATGAGGAGTTGACCATGGAGAAACTTAAATAGTACCGTTTGTCATAAACTTGAGTTGTTAGAGTGCCGTTAATGTCAAAGTTCAATAGATATCCAAGTACGAAGCAGATATAGAAGTCTATGTATGATTATGATTGAAGGTCACAACTAGAGATGTTTCTTCTGAAGCTTTTTAGCAATTATGACACAAGAATTTGCCTTCTGCCGATTTTGTCAATAAAGTTCATCGATTCTTGGAGTCTGATATGATGTGTTTGCAACAAACAAATAATTTTTCTAAGTAGTATACACTTGGTAAGGTACCATAAGGTTTTGATCTCGGTAGGAGGTGAGCTTCAACCAATTTATTTGGCTCAATAATGTCATTGACCAGCAAGACTTAGTACTGTACTTCCGCCCTTCAGTGCTGTACTTTCAATGGATTCAAGCGATAAGGATGCTGCTTGATGGGCAAAGCTTCATCCACTATAACATCATCCCAAGCAACATCGGTCCGTTTTGGAACATCCAAAAATAGCAAAAATAGTAAACCATAACTAACAAGAACTTCTTCTTTCCGGGGAATATTCAAATGACTATGTTTGGCATCAAGATTGAAAAGAATTTCGGAACTCTGTACAGGGACACTCTGATTGAAGTCTTTTAAAACGAAAATATGATACTTATTTTGGTGCATAGTATGTGACACATTTCAAAAAATAATGTCAGTTCAGTGATCGCTTTGAAGCGATGTTTCGATTGATTGATTGATTGATTATTTTGTTGTTTTTCGTCCTGTCGAGAATATTTCACTCATATTGAGACGTCACCATTGCCGGTGAAGGGCTGCAAATTTAGGACTATGCTTAGCACTCGTGGCTTTTAGCAGTGAGGTTCTTTAAGCGTGCCACACCTGCTGCGACACGGGACATCCGTTTTAAGGTCATCTCCGAGGACCCGTCACATTTCACACCTGTTGCCGGAGCGTTTGGCGATGTTTCGAAGGCCAAGTGCAATAAAAAAGAATTGTAATGAAAGATAAAAAAACTTTTAAAAGTCTAGTAGCTAATAGCTAGTAAAGGAAAAAAAAGTTTGGTTAAGGGAGATACCTCTATATTTCAGAAATGTCCAATGTCTAATGATGTTATTTGACTTTATACTAGTATTTCCCATCAAACGGAGATCTGCAGTAAGATACCGATAACTGGGCTTATATCCTCTGGAACGGACGAACCATCCACCAGCAGTGACTAATGTCTCATCAGTATAATCAGGAAAAAAATCTTTGTTTGCAAACGTAAAGTATCTCTTTGAAATTCGATACTAAGTCTGAAAGCTTAAACTGGCAACTCTCAAATCAATATAGAAAACCTGCAAGATCATAGGCACCTGATCAAAACTATGGGCTTACGGCGGGTGTGACCGATCAACAAGGGATGCTTACTGGGCATCTGATCCCACCTCTGGTGTGTCCAGGGGTCCGTATCTGTACACCTCTTGTTTTTTATTCTATTTGGGACATACGAGATTGATCACTGTTGGTTATCTTTGCCTTTACATACTGCATAATGGAAGTGGGAATTTTGAATTCGAATTGGCCATAGAAGCATGAGCAACACTGTTCTGTGAATTACACAGTGCATTGCTAATGTATCCAGATTAATTTTGCCCAGCTGTTGGGGGCTTCAACTGTGAATAAATTGATGCAGCCTTTGGCCAAAATGACCAATTCGCTGTGGCCAAATGTCATTTAGATCAAATATCCCAACGCAATGCTTTCAACGTAATGTACAACCATTCTCTACGGCGGTATGCTATGGGCACTGCAGATGTCAGTGAGGGAGGTAGGAAGATGCCTGATATTATTAGTTACACAGTCAGTTTAGGACGTAATACGGAGTCATCCAGGGTGGGAAATGGAAATCCGTATTGGGCGAGGCGAATTTATCCCGTTGAAGGCCTTTATACAATTTGTTCGGATTTCAATAGCATCTTTTATAAATTATTCAATTTTGATATTAAACAATATGTAGGCCTACATGTATCATGTGTATTGAAATATTATGTAATAAAAATATAACAAATAAAAATGAAATAAACTAATCATGTTTGTTGAAACTGAGTGCAGAGATATATCTACATTGAAAACATATATACATAAGTCAGACCAAAACACCCCTGCTCGGATATGGTGTATTGAAATTCTGTACCCTATGTACGTGACGTCACAGTTGAACGGATATAAAGTATTTTGAAAATTTCTTGGCGTCATATGCCTGGTAAGTGACGTCACAGTTGAAAGGAGATATAATATTAGAAATGTCAGGACGTCATGTGATTCATTTTTGTCCAATCACATATCAACAATTTTGTGTGAAGTGGATAATTGTCTTTATACGAGAAATTTTTCAAAAATAGCTTATCAGGGGACGCAATAAATTATGGTTCGAATGATATATAACGTTTGGTTATATTCCCTACCACATTCTAAAACATATCGATACAGTTACAAATTTTCGTATAAATTGGCATCGGCCGTTTGTTTTCTTTTCTTCATTTTTATAGAAAACCTAATATTAAATTGTGAGTGTATGTAGAGTGGATTGAAACATACATGTACTTTATGCTCACCAATCAGATGATGTATTATTATCCAATCAGCGTTGTTTATTCATCTAATCACAATCTTAGTATTACGTTTGATACTTTGTTACTTCGCCATTTTATATAAGTAGTCAATCATTGATCATCAGTCAGAGTCAAGAGGGTATAAATAAAATCATCCTGTAATCTTCAGTTAGTCTGCTGATAATCGAACACAATTAAGGTTTCTTGACTGAAATATCGAGTTGATACTCAGGAAATTCTTGGGTTACTGTTAGCTAGGTCACTCAGCTCTTAAACTTTCTCAGGTGATAGGGCGGGAAAAGGATAGTGTCTTGGAGACATTCCAAAGTGATAGGGTGGTAGAAGGAGTAGTGTCTCGGTGACTTTTTCAGGTGATAGGGTGGTAGTGTCTCGGTGACTTCCCCAGGTGATTGGGCGGTAGAAGGGATAGTGTCTTGGAGACATTCCAAAGTGATAGGTTGATAGAAGGAGTAGTGTCTCGGTGATTTCTTCAGGTAATAGGGTGGTAGACGGGTTATTGTCGTGGTGACTTCCCCGGTGAGAGGGGGTAGGGAACTGTGATGATTAGGTAGCTGCAGACTGTGTAGGGATAACATAATGGTTTAGTAGACTACTCAATTAAAAAGGCAAGTTACATTGTGTAAACGTATCATAATTCCATAACACATATACAAAATTCGAGTGTAGGAGCAAACCGGCCTCGACAGCTAAGGCAGGAATCAGTGTGTCATGGAGAGGTAAGACCTTCGACCGGTCACACCCGCCGTGCCTGTAGTCGAACATAAGTAAACAGGGTTACCCGCGCATATCTAGTATGAAAATGACAGTCTAACAAGGTATGAGCAAATCAGTCCAACATATATGACTTAGTGATAATTTGTAACCAAACAAGGTGAGTATAGACACCGTAGATTGCGAAATGATGACTTTTAACGAGATTCATTATAACCCGCAACATCAACTTTTGTTAATATGTCCTCCTTTTAAAATCAGCATACGCATGGCATGCCCTTGGTATCGAATCAACTGAGAAACATACGTTATATAATGATATCAGTAAAAAACAAAAATTATCACAAGTATATACACTGTCAGAAATCAAACTTTGCAAATAAAACGATTATTAATGATAATTGGAATATAACGCTGGATACAACCATTCGTTAAAAGTATAACGTTTTATTACATTTTCAGCAGTGAAGTATTGACAAGTTTATCGTTGAATAGAATTTGTTATTTTTCACAGTGTGGAAAATAACAAAAGTGTTATTTTCACAGTGAGAAAATAACAACTTCTCGGGTCTACTTGCTGCAATATCTATCCGCAATACTAATTATAACCATTAATTTACGTTTTTAATATGTTCATGGGTTTTCTGTATTGAATATCCCAAAATAATTTAATTTTCACTTAGCGGATTAATTGTTGGATCCACCTAATCGATATATAAAGTACGTCACGTCTTGTATAGATGACGTCACGTCATATCGATCGACAGTTGTGATTTGTTTACATCTACAAATTATATGGTTTTAGCCGAATTAGCGACAATGTTGCATGTTATCAATAGTTATGGTGAGTTATAATGTAGTTTAAAACTTTAATAAAAACAAATGCCGCAGATGATTTAGGTTTTCTCCTGCTACAACGACATCTTTTATGTGTTGTGTTGGGCCAAAGATTCGCTACGATTCAAAACTACGACAAAAGTAAATCGTATCGATTTGTTTTTAGATCTGATCAATAAATTACATGAATAACCGAAATGACGGAGTTCTCCTTTGTCGATATGTTTCTATGCGAATCCCTGCGTAGCAATTTCTATAATATGTGTAGTAATGTGTACAACAGAGTTTATGAGTATGAAACATGGCTAGGCTAGGACAGCTAAAAAAGAAGGAAATGTAATAAATTAGAAAATTTAATGTTTTGTTGTTGGATAGAGAATTATTTCACTCATGAGACAGGATTTTTCATATTTTTCACTCGTGCTTCGCACTCGTGAAGATATCAAAAAATACCTGTCTCACTCGTGAAATAAATTGCTATCCAACAACAAACATTGAATATCCTCTATAAATACAGCCATTTCTAATACATTGACTGAACAAAATAAAAAAAATAAGCGAGAATTTACACATTATTAATCCAAAAACGTGTGACAACCCAGGTGACTACAGCTTCTCCATTGTCAATTCCTCATGATTGTATAGGAATACTCCATTACCACCTGGTATGATGTTTATGTCTAGTAAGTGGCTCGATAGTAAGACATTATTCTGAGTGTGATTACTTTTCAATTCGAGTCAAGCTACGGACAAACAATTTGATGTTACAAGAGTTTCAACAGTCACATTTAAAACAAGTAATTTGCAAAAGTCGTGGTCATCATAACGATCTAGTTTACCAGTACAACCTAATATTGGCTTAAATGTCGTCTGAGTGTTTCATAGGAACTGTTAAAGGGATAGTATCACTCATTCTGATGAAATGTTTTTCTCACCCTAAATCATCTTATTCCTTTCGAATATAATAAAAAAGATATATGAATGCTATTTTGCAACTTAGAAATGAATGTATGTTTGTCAAAATTTAAAATAGGAATTATCTTATATAAAGTAAATTGAATTTTTGTCCGTGAAGTCAAACATTGATGGGTCATAATTTTAAGATCAAAAACGTTTTAGATTTGGAAATCAATACAGATATATCCATAAAATTGTTATTTAACAGAAAATCACCTGTATGAGTCATTTGGGCTCATTTTGATTTATTTAAAGATTTTTGTTAAATTGAGTGACACTATCGATATCCCTTTAAGCCTTAGAATTCTTTACACACTGATTGTGAATGAGGATTGCTCCGTTTACATATTCGGAATATAGGGCTCCAGGTGGGCCTGACAGTTCGAAATTGTTGCTCACTCCTCTTAGGCACCACATCTCCCTCGGTATATTCAGAGGTCCGTGTTTGCTCAACAACTAATATTGTAGGAGCTATGTGATTGCCTGTTCCTTATCTTCACCTTTTCAAATTATCATATTTAGATTTGGAAATAGCCTTTCTTTAGTAACTATCAATCATCATTTCGCAAATTCTGCAGACGCTATAATGACCTTGTTTGCGATTACAAAGTATCACTAAGTCATATGTTGACTGATATGTTAAACGGTCATTTTCCTACTAGATTTGACTACATGTAATCTCGTTTACTTTATTTCGACTAAGGGCTTACGTCGGTCAGCTCAGAATGCTTACACCTCCATGGCACCTTAACCTACCTTCACTTTTTCGGAGGTCCGTGTTGCCCTAAACTCGATTTTGTATATGTTTTTTGGATTTTGATTACGTTGGACACGATGTTAACTTCGTCTTTTGTATACATACAATTTTATTGAGAAAGATTCTTAAAATGGCAAATCTGGTCACCTGTAGATACGTCTGGCAGACAGGGGTTGCTCTTACAATTTAATTCACCTGATACTCACCAATACTCTGGAACATATGTTCACAAGAGTGTGTGCCTTAATTCATCGTATGTTGTTGATGTGACGGTTTGCTGGTTATTTATTTTCTATCGAGAATTTTTCACTCATATTCAGACATTACCAGCTGTAGGTGAAGTACCACATCTTTAAACCTATGCTTAGCTCTTGTGACCGTTGCGGTGAGTGTTATTTAACGTTTTGACGAGCTATAAGACTTCCGCTTTTAAGGTCACATCGTGTAAAGTACCATGATTCGCAAGTCCCTTTACCGACTATTTAGCAAAGGAGCAACCACTACCCTGTTTACCTCTAAACGTTTGACCGCCGGAATTGGTACGCAGCCCTCGAGGATGTTTCAAACTACGACCTCCTCGCGTCACTTAATCACAGCCCACCTGTTTGATGTAATGTATTTATTGCAAAAAAGAGCAATATTGTATCATTTTCTACCTACCCTCCGAGTAAATTAGAAAAATGCAACAAGACAGAACTTTCTATCATAACAGATCTATCTATTTGTCAGTCAAAGATCAAGTGTTTTCAGTTCAAGAACCCAGTAACCACTTTCATGTTATCGTCCAACCTGTCGATTCTGATCCTTGATAGAGCAGTGTCTATGAGGGAAGAGTCTATGCATGAGCATGTCAATATAAAAGAGCACAATGTTTACTATACTTTCAGGTATCCCTTTGTATGATTTGTGCTACAATATCAATAGTAAAAATAACCCTATTTATGATATAAGTTAACACTCACATTCTTGTTAATAGTAAACTTAAAGTTATCGTTCAAACTAAACACCTATGATCACGAAATCTGCATGCCGAAGTCAGTACCAACATTTTTTCTCGCCTAATCCCTTCTCTTTGTCTGCCTTTTTTTCTCTTTTATAAGACGACAAAATTAGCAACACATATTCAATGTTTTGCAGCTATAAGCACACGTTTCTAACCTATTGTTATCATTACAGTTCATCGTGGTTTGATTTGTGGCGGCCTTCACTAAGGATTTTGTGTAAGAGATCTGTAGCGCCTGCTTTTAGATTTTCACCCTGTGTTACGGGAGTGTCCAAAATAATGTATCGTTTCCTGATTTTCGTATGATGGCCAATCTGGAACACTTCGGAATTAGGATTCTAAAAATTATGAATTAAAATTAAATGAACGTAAGGATTGATGAAAGAATTCAGTTACAATTTTGATTTTCTGGAGAACAAATATTCAAAATCGCTGTAGGTTTTAAAATGCATTTCAAAATGCATTTAAATCACTCCGTACTCACCCATACTTAGCGAAGTTTGTCCAATATACTACGACATCTCTTGACAATTTATCTACTGATGCCAAGTCATGTCTCTTCAATTGCTCTTCAGAGACATGATCGGATGTTACTTCGAAATCAAATGCAATTCTTCTCCATGTCCAGCACCTTTAGACCAGGCTGGTGGGTCGGTTGGAACGAAAGGGAATGGGGTCGGTTTGGTGACTAGGTACTGGAATGTGTTAGTTTATCGTTGTTCTTTGCGTGAATCGATAATAAGATGTTGCTAGGACTATGAATGATGAGTCGCCAAAGAATTCGCAACTTTGTTACTCTGTTGGTCAACACCGTCCGAGGTAGTATAAAAATCACAGATTCCCGCGTCAATTCTGGAGCCGTTTCCAACGACTTTGTCCACGTACGAGGCAGCACTACTTCACACAAAACGCTTAATGGACAGATTCCGATATGTTGAACTGAAATTTTTCTTGAAGTTGAGGTGTCATAATATATATGCCATATTACCTTCTCCATCTAGAGTTCCGGACATGAAATCAATACTGCGGAGGAATCGATACGTGTCATCATCCCAAGACTTAGGATAGATTAGATTGTCTTTTAGTAACTCCCATCAACGGTTGGAACCATGCTTCCAAGTTCCATGGTTACATTCAGAGGGGAGAAAATTCCATCATGGATACTGCTTGAGTGATATTTTCTGCTGTACGTCACACGTAGACATTTCAAAATGTCTGCGATCCCTTCCATTCCGGTGCATCCCGTTCTCTCCAATAATAACTTATTGGTTTTCTCCTCTTCGTTTCTTTGCCATACAAAAACTAGAAACAAACACCACTTTGGGAAATGGCTCTCTGAAACAGGCCTTCATTTGATGGTATCAAGGTCTGAGACTCACGCTCATTCCACCGGCCGATTCGCCAAATAAGTAACAGATTTAGGGTTACCCCCAAAGCAGCAATGTTTCTTTGGATCCATTTCAAGGCCTCGATCTGATCCCAAAGCCCGTATATTTCCAGGCGCGAGAGGATCATGCAGTGTCAAGAACCTAACAGACCAAGTCTGTAATTGATTGTTACTACAAGCACGTCGCCGCCGAGGACCAACTTTTGCGGTTTGTATTGACTTGCTCCACCGATGACGAAGCCTCCGCCATGAATCCAAACCATTACCGAAAGGTTTCTATCCGTCGAAATTCTTCCAGGGACGTAAATATTCAGATACAGACAATCTTCATCGTTTTCTAAATTATCGAATCCTGGAATTGGGTGTGGATTTTGCGGACACTGTGGGGCGTTGAGAGTTCCACTTCCTTGGACTCCCTCCCACTCTTCAATGGGCTTCGTTTTACGAAAACGTAAATCTCCTATTGGAGGTTGTGCATAAGGAATTTTTATAAATCTATACATCTGCTTATCGTCATGATTTTCCTCGTATCCTCTGACCCAGCCGGAGGGAGTATTAACCTCCACCACGTTAACGATATCCGAACCAAACGCAAGCATTCCCAAATAGGCTCCGACAAGAAGGAAAGAAATGGGATACATTGTGGTGGGATTGTATATGTTCCTACAATGCAAGTACATTTGATGACACATTTATACATTTAGGTGTATATGTATGACACGCTATCAATAGCTAAGTACCATATTGGTTGGGTTTTTTTACGTTTTGCTTTTGTTTCGATATTGTGGGGCACATATTTGGCAATTTCCGGTTTACAAAGTATATAACATTGAATTTGTGGATAACTTTTGGTGAACTCATTCCTAGTCATTTGAGCAATGTATATGTTTATTGATGTACTTTTAAAAATATACTGATTTTTACTGCGATGTATTTTGGAAGTCGCCAAAGTTGGTCAAAATAGTTGATTGATTGTATGTTGTTTTACGTCCCTCTAGAGAATATTTCACTCATATGGAGACGTCATCATTGCCGGTGAAGGGCTGCACATTTAGGCCTTTGCTCGGCGTTCATGACCTTTAAACAGGGAGGGATATTTATCGTGCCACACTTGCTGTGACACGGGACCTCGGTTGATGCGGTCTCATCCGAAGAACCGCGGCGTCAAATTAGTACTGTAAACGTGTTGTATTTTGCGGTGGATTTATTTTAGCGATTTTGACGGAAGACAACTTCCGCTAAATCAAGTACACCGCAGACAGGGACATGCATTATGATGGACAATTAAGGAAATGAACATCCGCTAAGTTAAATCAGCGTCAAATGTTTGAAAATCAAATTCCGCTAAATACCATACGCGTTGAATATAATACGTTTACAGTATTCCCGTCAAAATTAACAGACAAAAGATGATTAAAGATAGCGAATATGGTATTTCATAAGATCTACTAGATTTACTTCGATTTCAAAATCCGACTCGTTTCAATCTGAACGTGTTTGCCTGTACGTAGCGCCTGTGTCCTTTACACGAACATACTTTAAATATAGGATTATTAAAAGGCCAGGGAAGGAAATCTAAACTATCCGTTGTTTACTTTCTGCCACCGTTAAATATACCGTTATTTCAACACTCTTGAAATGTAGTTCTAGTATCGTTGTGAATACATGTATGCGAATGATTATGAAATTCAGGGGTCCGAAGATTCTGTACGATTTGCTTGGACTTTTTAATCTTCTACAGAAATATCATTTTCACATGTATGTACAATGTATGTTTTCTCTAATCTAGGCTTATACTTATTGAAATAAAACAAAATCAATTACAAATCATACGGCCGTATCTGATAACAACGAAGACACATAACCAGCATTTTACCATTGGTATACAAACCCGGGAATGAAAACAAATAACACGTTCCAGTATTTGGCAGCTTTGCATTTCAATATGAACTATTTGTCTATAACTAAAAGTGTACAGATTGAATTTTTTACTCTGTCGACGAGGGATTCAGAAATAAGAAACATCTCATCTCATTCATTGATGAAAATCTGTTTTCTTTCTGTTAAATCTGATCTTACCTGCTCCAACGTTATCTGATCGATGAGTTGTGTTTTTCTTCTGCTGATAGAGGAAGACTTTGAACCCTGCACGTCCAGAAAGTTACGTATGAGACCTGTGTGATTCCTGAACGGTTTGTTGTACGTGCGCTGCTTTGCTCTTGATTTGGTCAAAGTACTAAACTTGCACCTACATATGCTGACTTGCTCTTGCTTTTGTTAAAGTACTATATTTTCACCCACCGGTGTCGGGAATCGGCGAGATAAACACATTATTTAAATAGGTAAATATTTGATATGTGTTGATCGACCTGGCTTTCGGTCGGATAATCCAATCCTTTGGAGCTTACCTCAGCAAGATTTGTAAAGTGAATTTTTAAAAAATAAAACCAAATTACGGTGTCTATCCTATCTTTTGTAATCACAAGCACCTGATCACGTTCGAACCCACACCCTTTGATCCTCCACTACCTTGGTTTTTAATATGCAAAGTAAAATTCGTTAGATATTTCTGTCTTCTTCATATGCGTGTCTATTGATTTTTTTCTTCTTCAAATTCTAGTGACAATTTACACTTACATATCAAACTCTTTAATTAAGGATGTTGTAGGCTGAGCTTTTGAGAACAACTGCGCAGGACGCTATTACTAAGTATTTACTGATTCAATACTGACCCCATCGGTGCAAACACATTACACATTCACAACTGAATCCTGTCCAGTTGAAATTGTTTTGAGTCAATTCAGATTTTGAAAGGGTTTGGTAAGAACTATATTTTGTCGGAAGGATTGATTAATCAAAAAGCATGATTTTACAGCTTCTATTTCATCCAATATACCTTCTATTTTTAAACCCCTATTGGTATATTACAGCTTTAAAATTAATGATACACGTAGATGAAACTTGGAACTAGTCCAAATATTTGTTATTTTTAATTTTGTTGAGGTATTTTTTCCAAACAGAATACATATTCTTTAAAAAGTCAATTCAATTTACTCGAAATTCTGTGCAAAAAAATCTGTATTTTGACCAATATTTTAAAAATTTAATCGAAATCATCTACTTTTTAAAGCTCCTTTTAAATTTTAAGACATGACTCTGATATTACGTGAATTTTAAGAAATTTACATCACTCCTAAAATGTATTTTTAACTCTGAAATTCGATATCATGAGTTTTTCCGTATATCAAGTGCAGAAGGTCATTATTTATTTCCATTACAAGTATTAAATCTTTTTTTAATATCTGTATTGTAAGAGACATCATTATGTATCTATTTTATTGTAATGATTGATCTGTATACCTTATGTTTTGTTTACACCAACAGACGAATAGAGTTTAAATGAATAAATTTTGCGTAAAATTTTAAGTGCAAAAAGGTCATGTAAAACACTGTAGATCGAAAACAAGCATGAAACCCAAATTTGTCCTCTTAATTTCCCGATGCTCTTTCAATGTAGAAATCAAAAATACACTTCCCAAAAAATTGACATCGCTTTAACCTCACCCTAGAACCTCGAGCTCTTTAATCGTACTTATAACGTTCTGTGATTAAAAACATTGTTAGGGAATCATTAAAGCAATACAAGCTGTGACTGACGGCAAATAATTTGTAAAATAAAATAACAAATAGAGTGACATATTTGTGATTGAAATATTTAATTTCATTAAATCAGAGTTGATTTGAGCAGTAAACGCGTCAAATCACCAGAAAATGTCGATTTAGGAATTACTGGCATCCCGTCACTAATTCTTGCTCATCATCTCCGACGCAATGACCTCAGAGGTCACCAGTTCGGAATATCGCGGAAGAAAACACGTGTTACACACGTGTCAGATTAACATTCCAATTGCAAAGAAGATTATAAATCAAAAGTTTATTTCAGTGGCACATTTGCGTAATAATTACTTTGTTACACATATAGTACTTTCTAGTCATTCATGACACGATGCAGTATTTCAAAACAAACGATATGTACATACGTCGGTTTCTATCTGTGTATGACCTTGACGTCAGCAACCTGATCGTCGTTCCGGTGTATTGCGTTTGAGGCTATGGCGGGTTTTCAAAAGGCTCATTCAAGATATGCTCCCAATCAATATTGCAATGTTTATTTTGTGAAAATTTTCACCGATCTTAATTATTATATTAGTTATATTGGTAGATGTTACTTGTGCATATCTGTGTAGGTGAAAAATGCCGTCAGTTACAGCTTGTATTGTTTTAATGTCAAAATATAATGTCCTATGCAACGTAAATTATCTGATTTTATCTCCGATGAAAGGAAATTTGTAGGTAGAAAAATTCTTGTTCATTTCTGATCATCTAATTCTCGCGCATATTTCTATGAGGTATGTATTTCGCGCGCCCTCTTCACGCGTGATCCAAAGTAAACGATGGCACAGTAATTTTTAAGATCGGGCTCATCGCCTGTAGATATTTGAATAAGGATTCACCAGACTAAATTCTCTATGCTTCAACCTGTGTAAAACGCTATTCAAAAGGGTTTTAGATATGCACGTATTAAAAAATTGCAGGTGAAATGCACGTGATATGCTAATAAGACAACACGTGTCAGCACTCGGCTCTTTTTCTGTAACACAGTATTTCAAAAAGACTGACTGTGTTTTAGAATTGCTTTCATTGATATCTCAATAACCATATACATTATATACCTACCTAGAGTACTATAATTGGTTTAATTTTGAAGGGTATACATTTCGCGATTGAATTCGAACCATTTAGAATTTTGGCGATGTTTTAATTTCGCAGATAGTAAATATTCTTAGCTAGAATCTTATACCCAAATACAATGACATGCACTTAGCGATGGTTTTATTTTCGCGATAGTTGTAATCATGAACGAACATATAGCAAAAAATAAAACCCACGTGAATATTTCTCCTTTACAGTCTACGCTGGATGGTCGTGATATGGTAATCATTATTAAAATCTTGCCACCTAAAAGATTGGAGCATACCAGTATCTTTCAGTCAAATTTTGTTGGATCAAGGCAGGTCCATTTCTCTTCACGTTATACACGTGCACACCCAACCCCATTGTGCTTAATTTAAATCAAATTTCAAAAACAGAATGTAATGCCTTACACATATAACAATAATCGTAATGCACATGGAACAAAAGCTCATCGTTGGGAAGCTCTCTGGAAAAATATATGGAGCAGCCTATTATCATGTTCAGTTGAATAATAAAGAGATCGTTAGGCCGAAAAAAACACCGCAAGTTTCATAAACACGCACGGTTTTTTGAACAATTTTATTTCATTACTAAATGTTGCTCGTGGTGCACTGCGCCGACGTGTAGATATGTGAGAACAAATCAGCTTAACGTTGTCAATTATGTCATTTAATGAATTCTTATCGCACTTATTTTAACAATATAAATGTTATTTTTAATGGGCTGCGTCCTTGATCTGATGTTCCGTTTACCTGATCAAGACTATGGGCCTCACGGCGGGTGTTACTGGTTCAACTGGGGGTTGCTTACTCTTTCTAGCCACTTGATCCACTCTGGGTGTGTCCAAGGGGCTCCGTGTTTTCCCACTCTTTTGTTTTCGTATTATATTTAGGAACCTTTACGAGATTGATAATGTTCGTCTTAATTATATCTTGTTTCTTTGACTGCTAAATCTAACACCGTCCTAATTTCAAAGATATTTAATGATGTTTTCACATCAAAATTTTTAGAGCGATGATATGCCGTTAAGAGATAGCTCTTTTACAGATTAGGTCACTGGGTCTCTCGCCCCGATGTTATCTCTTATGACAGGTGGCCTCCTGAGGTCCCTGGGGTCACTGCTCCGGTTGGGCGGCCACATAGTGGTGGAGGCCAGTTAGCTGTTTGGGGGCATTGTGCCTCCTGTCCGCTCGCAGACGTGAATTCGAGATCTTTCTTGTGAGAATATAAGTTCAACCTTATATTTGATAACTGTCCTGTAAATATTTCTGTGATGAAAAGAAGCTAAATTCCGCATCCTTCTTTTCATATTGAAATTCCTAAATATCTTGGTACTCTATATCACTTTTTAAGTAAATTTATGAATTCATTTGCTTTGCTTAACCAGACGGATGATGAGGGATTACATATCATTACATGTATGTCATCAGACTCGTTTCAAGAATCCTCTATGATCTTTCAATATGATATGTATTTCTTTGGTAACAACGAAATTATATTAAGCGAGTAAGTTACTTGTAGTTATTTGTGATTAAAAATAGACAGGTGGTGTGTGCAATATTTATCTACTAACTTTTTTTATTAGCGTAGTTAATTAATAATCAAAAATATCCTTGATCCGACTTGCGCATTAGGTTTTTTTTCTATTATTTAGCAATGGCGAAGCCACACAAAGACACCATCGCTTGGTAATTTCGTCGGGTGAAATATTTACTGCACAATCTAACACAAATATCAAAAGACCATTTTATAAAGATAAAATTCAATAGAAGACTGCTGTCAAGGAGCAACTTCAGAAGTATTGTGAACTACAGATATGCCAGAAGTGGGTGTAAATCAAATGGTGGATTCTTAAAAACTCTAAAGAAACTTCAGTGAATTTAAATCCCAAGAACCTTTCACCATATCAACAACATCAAACATATGACTTTTCAACACTTTACACTAACATCTCCGCACGATGATTAAAGGCAAGCTTTGAACAATTATAAACAGTTGCTTCTTTAAACAAAATGGAAAAAGAAATATTCTTATCTAGTGATAGCCATTTCAAAAAATTATTTTGTTAAACTCCACTCCGATTCTAACACACAAGTACTCTGAAGTTGATATTAAAGCAATGCTGGAGTTCTCATGACAATATCTTTTGTAGTTTTTCGGCAAGCAGG
>CAJDSM010024868.1:8011-19229 GCA_903981925.1 Ostrea lurida | reverse complement strand
CCCAAATTTGTCCTCTTAATTTCCCGATGCTCTTTCAATGTAGAAATCAAAAATACACTTCCCAAAAAATTGACATCGCTTTAACCTCACCCTAGAACCTCGAGCTCTTTAATCGTACTTATAACGTTCTAGTGATTAAAAAACATTGTTAGGGAATCATTAAAGCAATACAAGCTGTGACTGACGGCAAATAATTTGTAAAATAAAATAACAAATAGAGTGACATATTTGTGATTGAAAATATTTAATTTCATTAAATCAGAGTTGATTTGAAGCAGTAAACGCGTCAAATCACCAGAAAATGTCGATTTAGGAATTACTGGCATCCCGTCACTAATTCTTCCCACAAAAAGGGAAGGGAAAAGAACTTGTGGGGCCCAAATGTATCATCATTGGATTTCAAATAATCTCAACGCAATGCTTTCAAGTAATGTCAAGCGATTTTCCTCTACGGCGTTATGCTATGTGGCACTGCAGATGTCAGTGAGGGAGGTAGGAAGATGCTGATATTATTAAGTTATACATTAAAGTCAGTTTTTAGGACAGTAATAGGAGTCATGACAGGGAGTGGGAATGGAAATCCGTATGGGCGAGGGCGAATTTATTCCACGGTGTGAGAGGTCCCGTATATATAACAATTTGTTCGAATTCAATAGGCAGTTTTTATAAATTATTCAATTTTGATATTAAACATATGTAGGCCTACATGGTATCATGTGTATTGAAATATTAATGTATATTCTAAGAAAGATATAACAAATAAAAAAATGAACAATAACTAATCATAGTTTTGGTTGAAACTGGATCAGGAGAGCTAATATTCTACACATATTGAAAAACATAATATACATAAGTTCAGACGAAAACCCCTGCTCGATATTGTGTGATAATTTGATTCTGTACACCTATGTACGCTGACGTCTAGCAGTTGAACGGATATAAAGTATTTTGAAATTTCTTGGCGTCAATATGCCTGGTAAGATGACGTCACAGTTGAATAGAGATATAATCATTAGAAGTGTTCCAGGACGTCATGTGATTCATTTTGTCCAATCACATATCAACAATTTTTGTGTGAAGTGGAATAATTGTCTTTATACGTAGATATTTTCAAAAATAGGCTTATCAGGGGACGCAATAAATTATGGTTCGAATGATATATACGTTTGGTTATATTCCTACAATTCGCTATAAACACAATATCGATACAGTTAACAAATTTTCGTAACCATTTGAACATACGGCCGTGTTGTTTTTTTTCTTAATATTTTATAGAAAACTAAATATTAAACTGTGTAGTGTATGTAGAGGATTTGATTAACATTATGTACTACTTTCATGCTCACTCCACCAATCAGATGAAATGTTAATTATTATCCATCAGCGTTTTTATTCATCTAATCACAATCTTAGTATTACCGTTTGATACTTTTTGTTACTTGCCATTTTATATAAGTAGTCAATCATTGATCATCAGTCAGGTAGTCAAGAGGGATATAACGATAAAACAATCCTGTAATCTTCAGTTAGTCTGCTGATCAATCCGAACACACATTGAAGGTTTCTTGAACTGACTATCGAGTTGAATACTCGGAAATTCTTGGGTTACTGTTAGCTAAGGTCAGTCAGCTCTTAAACTTTCTCTCAGCGTGTGATAGGCGGGAAAAGGATATGTCTTTGGCAGACATTCCACAAGTGATAGGGGTGGTAAGACCGGAGTAGTGTAATCGGTGACCTTCTTCGGGTAATAGGCTGGTAGAGAGGAGTAGTGTTTGGTGACTTCTTTCAGGTGATAGGTGGTAGAAAGGGGTAGTTGTCTGGTGACTTCCAGGTGATAGGGGTGGTTATGAGGAGGGGTAGTGGTCTCGGTGCCACCAGGTGATAGGGTGGTAAGAAGGGGTAGTGACTTCAGTGACTCTACCCAGGGTGATAGGGCGGTAGAGTCGTGTTATTTGTCTTGGTGACTTCCTCCAGCGTGATGGGTGGTAGAAGGGGTAGTTGTCTCAGTGAACTTCCCGGGTGATAGGGATGGTAGGTAATGTGGATGATGTAGGTAGCTGCAGACTGTGTAGGGAAACATAATTGTTTTAGTTTAGACTACTCATGCTAAAAAACGGCGAAGTTTAACATTGTGTTCAAACGTAATCATATCCCAAAACACATATACAAAATCGAGTGAGGGCACACGGACGCTTCGACAAATGGCTAAGGCAGGATCAGGTGTCATGGAGGAGTAAGCTAATCCTCTGCCGACGCGGTCACACCGCCGTGAGCCGTTAGTCGTAAACATAGTTTAGACAGGGTTACCGTCGTCATAGTCCTAGTATCGGCGAAAATCGACAGAGTCTCAACAAAGGGTATGAAGCAAATCCAGCCAACATACTGACTTAGTGATAATTTGTAATCGGCAAACAAAGGGAGTAATAAGCGACGCGCGTGAATTGCGAAATGATGACTTTAAACGAAGATCTCATTATAACCCTGCAACAATCAATCTTTTTGGTTATACTAGTTGCCTCGGCCTTATAAAATGCAGCATACAACGCATGGCATGCCCTTGCGTATATCGATCAACTGAGAACATACGTTATATAATGATTTCAGTAAAAACAAAATTTCACAAGTATATACACTGTCAGAAATCAACTTGCAAATAAAACGATTATTAATGATAATTGGAATATAACGCTGATAAACATTCGTTAAAAGTATATTGTTTAATACATTTTCAGCAGTGAAGTATTGAAATTTATCCGTTGAATAGAATTAGTTATTTTTCACAGTGTGAAAAATAACAAAAGTGTTATTTCACAGTGAGAAAATAACACTTCCGGTCTGCTTGCTGCAATATCTATCGCAATACTAATTATAACTTAATTTTACGCTATTTTAATATTCATGGGTTTTCTTATTTTGAATATCCAAATAATTTATTTTCACTTAGCGGATTAATTGTTGGATCCACCTATCGATACATAAGTACGTCACGTCTTGTAATAGATGACGTCACGTCATATCGATCGACATTTGTGATTTGTTTACATCTACAAATTATATTGGTTTAGCCGAATTAGCGACAATGTTGCATTTATCATAGTTATGGTGAGTTATAATGTAGTTTAAAACTTAATACAAACAATGCGCAGATGATTTAGGTTTTCTCTGCTACACGACATCTTTTATGTGTTTTGGGCCAAAGATTCGCAACGATTCAAAACTACGACAAAAGTAATATCGTATCGATTTGTTTTTAATTCGATCAATAATTACATGAATAACGAAATGACGAGTTCTCGCTTTGTCGATATGTTTCTATGCGAATCCCTGCGTAGCAATTTCTATAATATGTAGGTATAATGTGTACAACAGAGTTTTATGAGTATGAACATGGCTAGGCTAGGACAGCTAAAAAAGAAGGAATGTAATAAATAGAAAATTCAATGTTTTGTTGTTGGATAGAGATTTTATTTCACTCATGAGACAGGATTTTTCATATTTCACTCGTGCTTGCACTCGTGAAGATATCAAAAAATACTGTCTCACTCGTGAATAAATTCGCTATCAACAACAAAAATTGAATATCCTCTTAAATAGCCATTCCTAATACATGACTGAACAAAATAAAAAATAAGCGAGAATTTACACATTATAAATTCAAAAACGTGACAACCTGGTGACTACAGCTTCTCCATTGTAATCCTCATGATGTGTATGGAATACTCATTACCACTGGTATGATGTTTAGTCTAGTAAGTGGCTCGATAGTAAGACATTATTTCTGAGGTGGATCTTATCAATTCGAGTCAAGCTACGGAAAAACAATTTGATGTTACAAAGAGTTCAACAGTCAAATTTAAAACAAGTAATTTGCAAAAGTCGTGGTCATCATAATGTATAGTTTCCAAATACAACCTAATATTAGTTAAATGTCGTGAGTGTTTCATAGGAACTGTTAAAGGAATAGTATCACTCTATTGATGAAATGTTTTTCTCACCCTAACTACATCTTACCTTTCGAATATAATAAAAAAGATTATGAATGCTATTTTGCAACTTAAGAAATGAATGTATGTTTGTTCAAAATTTACAATAGGAATTATCTTTAATAAAGTAAATTGAATTTTTGTCCGTGAAGTCAAACATTGATGGGTCATAATTTTAAGATAAAAAACGTTTAGATTTGGAAATCAACAGATATATCCATAAAATTGTTATTTAACAGAGAATCACCTGTATGAAGTCATTTGGGCTCATTTGATTTATTTAAGATTTTTGTTAAATTGAGTGACACATCGATATCCCTTTAAGCCTTGAATTTCTTTCACACTGATTGTGAATGAGGAGTTGTTCTTGGCATATTGGAATATATAAGGGCTCCAGGTGGGTCGAAGTTGAATTTGTTGCTCACTCCTCTTAGGCACCAGATCTACCTCGGATATTCAGAGGTCGTGTTTGCTCAACAATAATATTGTATTGCTTTATAGGAGCTATGTTTGCCTGTTCCTTATCTTCACTTTCAAAATTATCATATTTAGATTTGGAAATAGCCTTTCTTTAGTAACTATCAATCATCATTCGCAAATTCTGCAGACGCTTAATGACCTTGTTTGCGATTACAAAGTATCACTAAGTCATATGTTGACTGATATGTTAAACGGTCATTTTCCTACTAGATTTGACTACATGTAATCTCGTTTACTTTATTTCGACTAAGGGCTTACGTCGGTCAGCTCAGAAGCTTAACACTCCATGGCACTTACCTACCTTCACTTTTTCGGAGGTCCGTGTTGCCTAAACTCGATTTTGTATATGTTTTTGGATTTTGATTACGTTGGACACGATGTTAACTTCGTCTTTTGTATACATACAATTTTATTGAGAAAGATTCTTAAAATGGCAAATCTGGTCACCTGTAGATACGTCTGGCAGACAGGGGTTGCTCTTACAATTTAATTACCTGATACTCACCAATACTCTGGAACATATGTTCACAAGAGTGTGTGCCTTAATTCATCGTATGTTTGTTGATGTGACGGTTTGCTGGTTATTTATTTTCTATCGAGAATTTTTCACTCATATTCAGACATTACCAGCTGTAGGTGAAGTACACATCTTTAAACCTATGCTTAGCTCTTGTGACCGTTGCGGTGAGTGTTATTTAACGTTTTGACGAGCTATAAGACTTCCGCTTTTAAGGTCACATCGTGTAAAGTACCATGATTCGCAAGTCCCTTTACCGACTATTTAGCAAAGGAGCAACCACTACCTGTTTACCTTAAAGGTTTGACGCGGAATGGAACGAGGGATGCTCAAACTTACGACCTCTCGGTCACTTAATCCCAGCCACCTGTTTGATGTAATGTATTTATTGCAAAAAAGAGCAATATTGTATCATTTTCTACCTACCTCCGAGTAAATTAGAAAATGCAACAAGACAGAATTTTCTATCATAACAGATCTATCTATTTGTCAGTCAAAGATCAAGTGTTTTCAGTTCAAGAACCCAGTAACCACTTTCATGTTATCGCCAACCTGTCGATTCTGATCCTTGATAGAGCAGTGTCTATGAGGGAAGAGTCTATGCATGAGCATGTCAATATAAAAGAGCACAATGTTTACTATACTTTCAGGTATCCTTTGTATGATTTGTGCTTACAATATCAATAGTAAAAATAACCCTATTTATGATATAGTTAACACTCACATTCTTGTTAATAGTAAACTTAAAGTTATCGTTCAAACTAAACCTATGATCACGAAATCTGCATGCCGAAGTCAGTACCAACATTTTTCTCGCTAATCCCTTCTTTGTCTGCCTTTTTTTCTCTTTTATAAGACGACAAAATTAGCAACACATATTCAATGTTTTGCAGCTATAAGCACACGTTTCTAACCTATTGTTATCATTACAGTTCATCGTGTTTGATTTGTGGCGGCCTTCACTAAGGATTTTGTGTAAGAGATCTGTAGCGCCTGCTTTTAGATTTTCACCCTGTGTTACGGGAGTGTCCAAAATAATGTATCGTTTCCTGATGTTTTCGTATGATGGCCAATCTGGACACTGTCGGATTAGGATTCCTAAAATTATGAATTAAATTAATGAACGTAAGGATTGATGAAAGAATTCAGTTACAATTTTGATTTTCTGGAGAACAAATATTCAAAATCGCTGTAGGTTTTAAAATGCATTTCAAAATGCATTTAAATCACTCCGTACTCACCCATACTTAGCGAAGTTTGTCCAATATACTACGACATCTCTTGACAATTTATCTACTGATGCCAAGTCATGTCTCTTCAATTGCTCTTCAGAGACATGATCGGATGTTACTTCGAAATCAAATGCAATTCTTCTCCATGTCCAGCACCTTTAGACCAGGCTGGTGGGTCGGTTGGAACGAAAGGGAATGGGGTCGGTTTGGTGACTAGGTACTGGAATGTGTTAGTTTTATCGTTGTTCTTTGCGTGAATCGATAATAAGATGTTCTAGGACTATGAATGATGAGTCGCCAAAGAATTCGCAACTTTGTTACTCTGTTGGTCAACACCGTCCGAGGTAGTATAAAAATCACAGATTCCCGCGTCAATTCTGGAGCCGTTTCCAACGACTTTGTCCACGTACGAGGCAGCACTACTTCACACAAAACGCTTAATGGCACAGATTCCGATATGTTGAACTGAAATTTTTCTTGAAGTTGAGGTGTCAATAATCATATATGCCATATTACCTTCTCCATCTAGAGTTCCGGACATGAAATCAATACTGCGGAGGAATCGATACGTGTCATCATCCCAAGACTTAGGATAGATTAGATTGTCTTTTAGTAACTCCCATCAACGTTGGAACCATGCTTCCAAGTTCCATGGTTACATTCAGAGGGGAGAAAATTCCATCATGGATACTGCTTGAGTGATATTTTCTGCTGTACGTACACGTAGACATTTCAAAATGTCTGCGATCCCTTCCATTCCGGTGCATCCCGTTCTCTCCAATAATAACTTATTGGTTTTCTCCTCTCTCGTTTCTTTGCCATACAAAAACTAGAAACAAACACCACTTTGGGAAATGGCTCTCTGAAACAGGCCTTCATTTGATGGTATCAAGGTCTGAGACTCACGCTCATTCCACGGCCGATTCGCCAAATAAGTAACAGATTTAGGGTTACCCCCAAAGCAGCAATGTTCTTTTGGATCCATTTCAAGGCCTCGATCTGATCCCAAAGCCCGTAATTTCCAGGCGCGAGAGGATCATGCAGTGTCAAGAACCTAACAGACCAAGTCTGTAATTGATTGTTATCTACAAGACGTCGCCGCCGAGGACCAACTTTTGCGTTTGTATTGACTTGCTCCACCGATGACGAAAGCCTCCGCCATGAATCCAAACCATTACCGAAAGGTTTCTATCCGTCGAAATTCTTCCAGGGACGTAAATATTCAGATACAGACAAATCTTCATCGTTTTCTAAATTATCGAATCTGGAATTGGGTGTGGATTTTGCGGACACTGTGGGGCGTTGAGAGTTCCACTTCCTTGGACTCCCTCCCACTCTTCAATGGGCTTCGTTTACGAAAACGTAAATCTCCTATTGGAGTTGTGCATAAGGAATTTTTATAAATCTATACATCTGCTTATCGTCATGATTTTCTCGTATCCTCTGACCAGCCGGGAGGGAGTATTAACCTCACACGTTACGATATCCGAACCAAACGCAAGCATTCCAAATAGGCTCCGACAAGAAGGAAAGAAATGGATACATTGTGGTGGGATTGTATATGTTCCTACAATGCAAGTACATTTGATGACACATTTATACATTTAGGTGTATATGTATGACACGCTATCAATAGCTAAGTACCATATTGGTTGGGTTTTTTTACGTTTTGCTTTTGTTTCGATATTGTGGGGCACATATTTGGCAATTTCCGGTTTACAAAGTATATAACATTGAATTTGTGGATAACTTTTGGTGAACTCTTCCTAGTCATTTGAGCAATGTATATGTTTATTGATGTACTTTTAAAAATATACTGATTTTTACTGCGATGTATTTTGGAAGTCGCCAAAGTTGGTCAAAATAGTTGATTGATTGTATGTTGTTTTACGTCCCTCTAGAGAATATTTCACTCATATGGAGAGTCATCATTGCCGGTGAAGGGCTGCATTTAGGCTTTGCTCGGCGTTCATGACCTTTAAACAGGGAGGATATTTATCGTGCCACACTTGCTGTGACACGGGACCTCGGTTGATGCGGTCTCATCCGAAGAACGCGGCGTCAAATTAGTACTGTAAACGTGTTGTATTTGCGGTGGATTTATTTTAGCGATTTTGACGGAAGAACACTTCCGCTAAATCAAGTACACCGCAGACAGGGACATGCATTATGATGGACAATTAAGGAAATGAACATCCCGCTAAGTTAAATCAGCGTCAAATGTTTGAAAATCAAATTCCGCTAAATACAATACGCGTTGAATATAATACGTTTACAGTATTCCCGTCAAAATTAACAGACAAAAGATGATTAAAGATAGCGAATATGATTTCATAAGATCTACTAGATTTACTTCGATTTCAAAATCCGACTCGTTTCAATCTGAACGTGTTTGCCTGTACGTAGCGCCTGTGTCCTTTACACGAACATACTTTAAATATAGGATTATTAAAAGGCCAGGGAAGGAAATCTAAACTATCCGTTGTTTACTTTCTGCCACCGTTAAATATACCGTTATTCAACACTCTTGAAATGTAGTTCTAGTATCGTTGTGAATACATGTATGCGAATGATTATGAAATTCAGGGGTCCGAAGATTCTGTACGATTTGCTTGGACTTTTAATCTTCTACAGAAATATCATTTTCACATGTATGTACAATGTATGTTTTCTCTAATCTAGGCTTATACTTATTGAAAATAAAACAAAATCAATTACAAATCAACGGCCGTATCTGATAACAACGAAGACACATAACCAGCTTTTACCATTGGTATACAAACCCGGGAATGAAAAACAAATAAACGTTCCAGTATTTGGCAGCTTTGCATTTCAATATGAACTATTTGTCTATAACTAAAAGTGTACAGATTGAATTTTTTACTCTGTCGACGAGGGATTCAGAAATAAGAAACATCTCATCTCATTCATTGATGAAAATCTGTTTTCTTTCTGTTAAATCTGATCTTACCTGCTCCAACGTTATCTGATCGATGAGTTGTGTTTTTCTTCTGCTGATAGAGGAAGACTTTGAACCCTGCACGTCCAGAAAGTTACGTATGAGACCTGTGTGATTCCTGAACGGTTTTGTTGTACGTGCGCTGCTTTGCTCTTGATTTGGTCAAGTACTAAACTTGCACCTACATATGCTGACTTGCTCTGCTTTTGTTAAAGTACTATATTTTCACACGGTGTCGGGAATCGGCGAGATAAACACATTATTTAAATAGGTAATATTTGATATGTGTTGATCGACCTGGCTTTCGGTCGGATAATCCAATCCTTTGGAGCTTACTCAGCAAGATTTGTAAGTGAATTTTTAAAAAATAAAACAAATTACGGTGTCTATCCTATCTTTTGTAATCACAAGCACCTGATCACGTTCGAACCCACACCCTTTGATCCTCCACTACCTTGGTTTTTAATATGCAAAGTAAATTCGTTAGATATTTCTGTCTTCTTCATATGCGTGTCTATTGATTTTTTTCTTCTTCAAATTTCTAGTGACAATTTACACTTACATATCAAACTCTTTAATTAAGGATGTTGTAGGCTGAGCTTTTGAGAACAACTGCGCAGGACGCTATTACTAAGTATTTACTGATTCAATACTGACCCCATCGGTGCAAACACATTACACATTCACACTGAATCCTGTCCAGTTGAAATTGTTTTTGAGTCAATTCAGATTTTGAAAGGGTTTGGTAAGAACTATATTTTGTCGGAAGGATTGATTTAACAAAAGCATGATTTTACAGCTTCTATTTCATCCAATATACTTCTATTTTTAAACCCCTATTGGTTATTAACAGCTTAAAATTAATGATACACGTAGATGAAACTTGGAACTAGTCCAAATATTTGTTATTTATTAATTTTGTTGAGGTATTTTTTCCAAACAGAATACATATTCTTTAAAAAGTCAATTCAATTTACTCGAAATTCTGTGCAAAAAAATCTGTATTTTGACCAATATTTTAAAAATTTAATCGAAATCATCTACTTTTTAAAGCTCCTTTTAAATTTTAAGACATGACTCTGATATTACGTGAATTTTAAGAAATTTACATCACTCCTAAAATGTATTTTTAACTCTGAAATTCGATATCATGAGTTTTTCCGTATATCAAGTGCAGAAGGTCATTATTTATTTCCATTACAAGTATTAAATCTTTTTTTAATATCTGTATTGTAGAAGACATCATTATGTATCTATTTTATGTAATGATTGATCTGTATACCTTATGTTTTGTTTACACCAACAGACGAATAGAGTTTAAATGAATAAATTTTGCGTAAAATTTTAAGTGCAAAAAGGTCATGTAAAACACTGTAGATCGAAAACAAGCATGAAACCCAAATTTGTCCTCTTAATTTCCCGATGCTCTTTCAATGTAGAAATCAAAAATACACTTCCCAAAAAATTGACATCGCTTTAACCTCACCCTAGAACCTCGAGCTCTTTAATCGTACTTATAACGTTCTGTGATTAAAAACATTGTTAGGGAATCATTAAAGCAATACAAGCTGTGACTGACGGCAAATAATTTGTAAAATAAAATAACAAATAGAGTGACATATTTGTGATTGAAATATTTAATTTCATTAAATCAGAGTTGATTTGAGCAGTAAACGCGTCAAATCACCAGAAAATGTCGATTTAGGAATTACTGGCATCCCGTCACTAATTCTTGCTCATCATCTCCGACGCAATGACCTCAGAGGTCACCAGTTCGGAATATCGCGGAAGAAAACACGTGTTACACACGTGTCAGATTAACATTCCAATTGCAAAGAAGATTATAAATCAAAAGTTATTTCAGTGGCACATTTGCGTAATAATTACTTTGTTACACATATAGTACTTCTAGTCATTCATGACACGATGCAGTATTTCAAAACAAACGATATGTACATACGTCGTTTCTATCTGTGTATGACCTTGACGTCAGCAACCTGATCGTCGTTCCGGTGTATTGCGTTTGAGCTATGGCGGGTTTTCAAAA
>CAJDSM010024866.1:6249-21608 GCA_903981925.1 Ostrea lurida | reverse complement strand
CTTTTCATTCACAAAATATACCATGCAGGTAATAATCGGTGATACTGATACTAAGTAGTCCCACAAAAAATTCACTTTGCTTACCCCGGTACTGCGAAATAAATTTTACAAATACCACCACCTTGTTGTGTCCCATCTGAATTTTAACATTCTACATCTAGGTGCAGTAATTGTGTCAACGCCACAAGACATTGCTTTACTGGACGCCAGGAAGGGAGCGGAAATGTTCCGTAAAGTGGACGTTCCCGTCATGGGCCTCGTCCAAAACATGAGTATTTACACCTGTCCCAAGTGTGGCCATCAAGAACACATATTTGGGAAGGATGGAATAGGCAAAATAGCCCAGGCCATGGATCTAGATATTCTCGGTAAAGAGCATTGATTTTTTAATCAAGTTTTCTTTGAATAACTTCTTGTTTTGTTATACTAAACACTGCCGGTGTGACCAATCAACAGGGGATGCTTATTCCTCCTAGGCACCTGATCCCACCTCTGGTGTGTCCAGGGGTCCGTGTTTGCCCAACTCTTGTTTTTGTATTCTTTTTGGGATTTACGAGATTGATCACTGTTCATTATCTTTACCTTTACATTATCAATGTTGTACACTCATGTCCAAGAAAGATTCGAAATAGGCGCTTTTTTGTATATTGATTTGAAATGAATGGAGAGAGTTGATTTAACTGTTGCTCTCTTTTTAAACAGGAGACATTCCTTTGAACAGACACATAAGAGAGGGTTGTGATTCAGGAAGGCCTGTACTGGTTACAGACCCCAGCTGTCCAGAGGTAGGAATCTATAGCTTAAACCCTGAAATAACAATGCAGGCTTTTTATACCCCCACCACATATGACAAGCCCTTTTATGTGGTACCAAAATGTTTGACCTTGACCTTGAATTTAAAAACTTTAACATTGGCCATAACTTTTGAATGGTAAGGGATTTCACATGCATAATCCTTATGACAAGCCCCTTCCACTGGCATGTGGAATACGGGGGCATTAATGTTTCACAAACACATCTTGTTTCTAATTTAAAACCCCTCGAGATCTTGAACTGATTTTTGTATGCAGATGTATATTAATTAGGTACAAATCGAGTTTTGAGTTTTGTTCCAGTTTGTTTTGGATGGAGTTGTGCCCCTTTGACAAACATTTTCAATCCAAATATTATCAATGTTGTGCACTGTCTAAGAGGATTCGAAATAGGTGAACTTTTTATTTATGCCCCCGCCATAAAATGGCCGGGGGCATATAGTGTACCTGTTCCGTCATTCTAGTCATTCCGTCATCATTTGGTTCCGTTCATTATCTCTGCAACGGTTGCACACATTCAACTCAATTTGGATATGGATATGTCACGGGAATATGCAGGTCAAGTTTCCGAAGTTGGTCATGGTCCGATGATTTTGACAGAGTTAGCCCTCTTGAACTTAGAAAAAAATCAGAAATTTTTCGTTTCCGTTCATATCTCATTGCAAGGATTGCAAACAGTCAAACTCATTTGGTATATGGATATAGTTCATGCTAGATGGTTATGATTGTTTTGAATTGTGCAGTAATAGTAGATTGCTATAATTATACATACTTATAATGCTGTAATACACTACACCAAAGTGCACTCATTGGCTTGACTCTATGTGTATATGTAATTACTTATTATAAAGTTACAGATCGAGATTGAATTTTGTTCCAGTTTATTGATTTTTTATGGAGTTGTGCCCCTTTAACTTTGAAGACTTGTTGACTTTTCATATGCAGATTGCCTATTTCGGTATTCTTGTTTTATAGAAATTGAGTTGTCTCTTGGATTTGAAAAATTACTGCTTTCAATATTCTGGACAGCACTTAACCTTAAGGATTTTCTATGTTGGACTGCATATCTAGTGTTATGATTAAGCTGTTTATGTTAGTGGCAAATTATCGTTGTATCAGATACTTCTCTGATTTTAAGGGAAATTTTGTAAATTTAAATTTCTTAGCTTTTCACCGTGGCTATGTTATTATACCTACCCCTCAATTCGAATTTGGGGTTGGTTGTACATGTACTAGAATCATCACTATGTCCGTATGTCTGTCTGTGGACATAAGGTCAGAGTCTGTGTTTATCTCAGATTGATCTCACATTTATGGAATACAAACCAGGTTTCCTCACATTACACATCTTGGGACACCTCCTCCATCTCAAGGTGCAGAAGCTACATCAGCCCTACACTTCATGGTCAGATGAATCTGGTTAATTATAGGTTAACATTTAGGTCTTCTCCCAGCTTATTACAAGTGATGTATCAATAAAACTCGTCCGCCACCAAGTGTTGTGTTTATTGCATTTATATCTATCAACATTGCATCGTAAAATTAACACGAAGGTGCCTTCTGATTAGAAATATCTAAAACACGTAAAGAGCAAACTGTGATTGCGATATTTAGGTGTGAACAATCAGTTTGCAAGGTGCACTGTGGATTGTGCATGTAAATTACAAGGCTACATGAAAAGTTATTTATATATAATCAGAAAGAATGTGGTGTGAAAATGTACCGTTTTTCAATTATGCCCAGTTTTTGGTATGGCCCTCAATGGGGAAGGGGTATTGCATGTAGTACAGTTGTTTAAATTTCAAATCTCCATTTTCATCTTGACATTGTTAGGGCCCCGCATCAAGAGACTTTGTCCGTCTGTCTGTCCGTCAACAAATTTTGTGAACACTATAACTCAAAACCTATACATTGTAAATAGCTGGGCACACTTGTTCATCACCATATGCAGATGCAGATATTAAAACATTTGCCTCAGCGCGGCCCTTACTGACTTTGTCAGTGCTCTAGTTTCATATCCGACATTATCTCAGTTATTGTTACATGTGTAGTAAATCATGTACAATGAATTTGAACATCATCTCCTTTCTTTTTTTTTTACAGTCAATCATCTACAAGGATATCGCCAAAAAGGTGGCAGACATTTTGAGGACTCGCAGAGATAAAATTTCATAATGATGTCAACGTTTTTATTGTACCGTATGCATGAGTGTATGTCTTTGTTAGAGCGAGAATTAAATGCTTTTGTTCAACATTGAACTTGTATTTTGTTAATGCACTCCAGAACTGTCGACAGAATTAATGAAAGAAAAAGTGAGCAAGCTCACATACCCCATGCTTCAACATTGCTTGAGAATACTGCACATTATGAAACGTTTTGAGTAATCGGATAGAAAATCGTAATTGAATATCGGTTATAAATGGATACACAAAATCGATTAACTATTGATTATACTAGGTTTTTTTTTTCTAAAATAAAGTAAGAGGACTTTTCATTAAACATACAAAAGCAACAATTTTATCCTTCTTCCATTCAGTGTTTGATTGGTAAAAAAGTCAAAGGGATATAAATTCCTCCTTAAATATTCCTGTAAATATGCGCCTCTACACGGTATGTCCTTATTAATTACAAAGTTTCAAGAAACTCTGTTGAACATTTTCAGAGGAGTTGTGCTGACAAACTGTTTCGGTACTAGTATATTTAATTTTGGCCAAATTCAAAGTTCAAAAGGGCCAAAAATTTAATCAGAATTTCCCGAGTATATGCGCATCTACACGGTATGATCTTCATAACTACAAAGTTTCATGATAATCTGTTGAGCAGTTTCAGAGGAGTTGAGCTGACAACTTTAAAAGGGGCATAACTCCCAGAAAAAATTTGAATCAAGAATTTCCTGTGTATATGCACATCTACATGGCATGTTCTTCATAACTACAAAGTTTCACAAAATTCTGTTGAGCATTTTCAGAGAAGTTGCGCTGACAAAAAAAAAAACGGGACTGCAGACGGGTCAAAAACACCCTCGGCAACTCGTTGCGTGTAATAACCTGATGGATATTGTATTTTGTCAGCCTTGCTGCGAGTTCAAAGCATGTCATCCAGAAATGATTCCTCCCATTTCTGAATTTTGTTGATTGCATGATTCTGCTCAACTAATTTCAATTGCTTGGGACAAAAGCCAAATATTTTCTATATTCATTAACAATTTTATTTATCATGTTCAACAATGCAGAACTGATTACAACAATATTCCTTATATAAATTCATATTGGAAATGAAAGTAGGAAATCAACACATCAAAAAAGCTGCCCAATAGAAATTGAAATACACATAGCATTGAATGTTAATTTCCATAATCCCCACCCATGATTGATAGTTGCTGATTTGCATGCAAGAAATTCACATGCTGAAGAAAGGGGAAACAACCACATTGCAGCTATAAAGGAACACATGAAATTTAATTATCATATTTCAGAAATGATTTCTTGGGTATTAGTGTTGTTACGATAGTCGCGACTACGAAAATCGTCGTTGAAAGCATGTACTTGGCGGACAATCGATTATTAATAAATTTTGAACATCGACTTTTGTCGGCTGACTATTCCGGAAATAGTAAAATTCACTGTAACGTTTCAGTTTTTAGCTCACCTGAACCGGAAGGTTTCAAGTGAGCATATTCTGATGGCCTTTTGTCCGTCGTCTGTCTGTCCGTCTGTTCTGTTAACTTTTAACATTTTTTGACTGTCTTCTCAGAACCGCTGGGCCAAATTCACCAAAAGGGTACAAATCATCTTAGTTGAAAGGGATTCCAGTTTGTGTCAAATGAAGGACCAGGCCCTCATTCAAAGGGGAGATAATCCACGAAAATGCAAAAATAGGCGTGGTGTGTCATTTAAAAAATCTTCTCAAAACTGGGCCAGAAAAGCCTGAAATTGTATATGAAAAGCTTCCCGATATAGTGGAGATTCAAGTTTGTATAAATCATAGACCCCGGGGTACGATTGGGGCCCCATAGGGGATTCAAAGTTTTACATCATGATTATATAGTAGAAAAATTTTAAAAAATCTCTTCTCAAGAAACCACTAGGTCAGAAAATTCTGAAATTTATTGAAAATTTTCTGATATAAGTGGAGATTCAATTTTTGTTCAATCATGACCCGTGGGGCATACGATGAGGCTACAATAGGGGATCAAAGTTTTACATATGTTATATAGGGAAATTTTAAAAATCAATCTTCTCAAGAACCACTGGGCCAGAAAAGCTTTCTGGATATAGTGGAGATTCATTTTTGTTCAAAATCATGCCCCAGGGGTAATGTGGGGCCACAATAAGGAATCATATTTAACACTGGGGGGCCCCCCCCCCCCCCCCTAAACATATTAGGGAAATCTTTTAAAATCTTCTTTCATTGAACCAACGTGGATTAATTTACTCTGAAAGGCTTCCTGAATATGGAGTAAGACATAAGTTTGTTTAGATAATGCCATTCCCCTCTGTGGGTTGGGTGGGCCACAAATACGGATTAAAGTTGCTACTAACTGCTCTTCTTAGTGAAGCAGTGTTCAGGTGAGCGATGGTGCGCCATGGGCCTCTTGTTATGTTTATAAGGGACTTAACTTATTATTTTCGTGACAATGACCGACAGCTCATACTTTCAGATGAACTATACTCCGACGAGTTATCAGAACTAGATGTGCTATCACTATAACTAAGCTTAGGCACTGCATTTGGTTTTTGTACTCTCAGGAGAGCGCCTCATGCCCTGGATAGGCGATTCATTATTCTTGTACCCTGTATTGGCGAGCGTACTCGAGTATCCTGATGTGGTAAAAATATTGTGTCCAGAAGTTTAAATAATCGTGTATTGCCGATTCAATTCGATAATCAATAGTAAATATTGTCCGATTTTACAACACTATTGGGTATGAACTGCGCACATTTACACAGGCATACTTCAGAAAGGCATTAGCGCTTCATAGAAAGTATATGCTTGCCTGAAGCATTTCAATTTATACTGTGTTATTTTCAAAAATGAAATTTACATTATACGTATTGAAGTTGTTTATATTGAAGTTAACTTATATCCCTAGTAACATTATTTACATGTAGACACATGTACTTCAGCATCAGTTATATTTTCATCTTTGGATATAATATTCAAGTTGGTAATTTCATAACTGTCAGGATTCCCAGCTGTTGAACTAGAGACATTAAACTCATCTGTATTCATACACACATTGTTTTCAATGTGTTCATAAGGAAATGACGCGTTACAAATTGTAGAGATACCAAGGAAAAAAACATTGGAAAAGTAAACACACTGCAAATATTTTCGATAATAAGGACAACTTGTAATACACAATGTCATGAAATCAAGTGGTAGAGACATATAGTTTTCATTGCTGCATCATATCAAGATTTCTTCTGTTTCCTTTTCCTATCTGTGGTGACTTTTCCCTGACGATTCTTTTCCTAGCTGTGGTCGTGTTTCCCCGACGATAACTCTTCGCCCGTTTCCCTTTTCCTAGCTGTGGTGATTTTCCTGACGATACCTTTCGCTGTTTCCTTTCCTAGCTGTGGTCGTGTTTCCCCACGCGATACTCTTCGCTGTTTCCTTTTCCTAGCTGTGGTGTACTTTCCCTGACGTTGTCTTCCCTGTTTCCTTTTCCCTAGCTGTGGTGACTTTTTTCCATCCTGACTGATTGTCTTTCCTGTTTCCTTCTTTTCCCAGCTGTTGGTCGCTTTTTCCTTTTTTCCCTACAATATTCCTTTCGCTGTTTCCCTCAGATTTAGATGTCGTGACCTTTCTCTTTTTCGCAGAGGTTTCTGATTTTGTACCAGTTTCTGATTTCTCTGCTTTGTTCTAAATACAAAAATATTATTATTGACATTTTGTAAAAAAAAAAATTCTGTTGTTTTAATATACTGCAAGTCCATGATGTTAACATTACTTATAAAATGTCTGCTATTTGCATAGAAAAAAGAAAGTCAACATGCAGCATTATATTCTAATATGAAAGCACATATATATTTACTAAATCTCAACTTATTTCAAACAGTTTCTGTTGTAATAAAATGTGCAAATTCATTGAGGCCTAGTTCGATCATCAACTATAGTAACTAGAGATGAACCATAGTACAATCGAACTGTCTTTGTGCAAAACGGAAGAGGTGTCACTGCGCATGTCTGATCTACCACAATCAGCTAACCTATGTTTACAGAAACTGTTGAACAACTTAAGTAACCAGAACATCGCTCTGAAGGTCCGGAAGCAAGCCACACATCGCAATTGATGGTTCGGGAAGTTTAACTAGACGATCTACTATGGTTGATATCGAACTAGGCTGAAGATAGTTGTAACTTTACTTTTAACGGTAGATAACTCCTTCTCTTTAAATTGCTTCAAATCTGCAGTGAACAGCACCTGAAAACAAACGTTTACACGATCAGTAGATTGTGAAATAAAATAAACATTCTAATGCAACTGTTTTGTAAATTGTATTTTGATTGGCTAATGCACTGAGATTTGAGATGGTTAAATGAGCATTAATGTGATGGAAAGCTTTCTATTGTGACATCCTAATATTGTGATGCAAAAACATAACACTTCATAACATATTAGCAAAACTTGATGACGTAAAATATAAACATCAAGCAAAATTGCATAAGAATGGGAATAACTACCTTCTCATTTGTGATTTGCGACCGTAAATGCTGATTTAACGGTTGCAAACATCCATTATACCGGCTCTGCTTACACATTGCCAGTAAAACTCAGTTTGCAACCGTTAANTGCATTGCCAGTAAAACTCAGTTTGCAACCATTAAATCGGCATTAATGGTCGTAAATCACAAACGAGAAGGTAGTTATTCCCTAATTGAAAATGTTTCTGGCTCAGTTTATGAGTTAGAGTGTACAAGTTTGTACAAGTTACTTACAGCTTGTGCCCAACCAGCATAGGGTCCCCACAGAGTCCGAAAATGGTCTCCTGCAGGATTCAAAATAAGTGTACTTAGTAGTATGTCATCAAATTTAACTATGATGGGATAGCACATAATGTACTGTTTAAGTATATTTAAAAATTGAAGATAATCAAATATTCCTGCACAATTATATTTACACGTGAATGAATCAGTATTTATGAATTCACTCGGATCACTCCAGTGCCAACTTATAATTATTTTGAATAGAAATTACAAGTGCAAGTTTTCAAACTTCAACTCGTCTAGCTTTGGCACTTTTCGGTTACAATCCTCATTTCAAAAGGAGATGATTAAGAAAACATGGTGGAACTACAAGATGTATGTTTTCAATTTATTAAACAATATGTTGGCCATGAGTTAGGTTGGAAGTTTTTTCAGACAGACAAGTGAATACTGTGACTTATGGGTCTCCTGTTGTTGCTTACCTATTTCATTGTAGAGTCTATCTGTCAGAGATTTGCATTTGGACAGCCTTGGCATGTATCCCCTCGCCGCTATCTGCCAGACATGCGTGTCCACTGGAACTGCTTCCGTCTTGTCTAGAGACATCAGACAGACACAATCAGCCACCTATAGACATCAATAAAGACGACCGTGAAAAAAGAGGCCCATTAGCCTGAACAACCACTGCATTACCTCACAACAAGAATAAGTGTTACTTGTTTCTCGTGCACCAAATATTCATATGATACCTACATGTTGTAAGACCGTAGTCTGTTTGTGATCAGATGTGTGTATCTTGTAAATACCTACATGTATCACAATACATTCCTAAGACCCCCAGGGCATACATTCCTTGGTTCCACAGGAAATAAAAAGAATAATAGTTTTTGTTGCCCTTCCTCCAAAAGATGCTAAACAACAAATTATAGTGAAATGCATAGTTTCCAATGCAGAAGCACACAGAGGAAACAAGATAACAAAAGATCCCCTGATCTGAGTGACAAATGCACTTGAGCAAAACAAAGACTCAGACCCTCAGCGTGTTCAGTGCAGAACACTACAGACAGGGTTCACTGAATCCTTTAAAAACTGGAGCGGGACTCAAGATCTTTTGAAGGTTTCAATCCCAACTTAAATTGTGAGCCCAAACAATTAGACTGAGTCCAATTATAAGAACACTTGCATCAAAACATAGATTTTTGTCAACAAAAAATTCTTTATTGCAATAAAATGAATAAAAACTAATACATTAAAAAGACATAGCCACAATGGCTACCGAAAGTCTACTGTTAATTCCATTTGTAATAAGAACTAGATAAACCACCAAGTAAATTCTATGAATACCTCAAAACCATGTCCAAGCGTACTTAAAGAATAATAAGAGTTCTCGGTAAATGAAATTGGTGTTTCACTTCGCTTTCTTGACCGGAAGTTTTGTAGATTGATCCCGACTTAATAAATCTCTCGATATTCGGGTGCGTCCTCAGTACGAGTCCGCGCGATGCACCGTTTAGAACAATGTCGCGTCCCAGTCAATTTGCGCGTACATTACGCAGATCTTGCGTTAATGAGAACCCTGACAGAGAATGTTGAATTCAAAAATTGTCTTCCCCAATGCAATGTTTCATACATAAAAAGTGAATAATACAAGAAATTATTCTTTCCAGAGGCATGCAACGATGATACATCACTAAAAATTGACTTACACAGTAGATTTCTATTAGGAAAACATTCCGTGATATGGGCTTACTGCTACCGGTTACCTTTGCTCCCACTCCATCAAGGTCATTAACTCTTCTTGCTCTTACATATGGCCTTCCTCTTAGCATGCTCAGCCAAGTCTCACCCCCTTTATCCAAAACTGTCTTGCACTCCGATTGAATATATTTTGCCCCGAAAGATTATTATATAATGACATCAAATCTACCCCTCCCCTTCTTATAGTGTACAATTGTCCTTATATATAAACACGCTACTAACCAATTCATGCTTGTAGCAAAGTGATATTTCTTCCCTGTGAGAGACAACTAATGAAGTTGTGATTGAAATTAAAGAAGTTTGTTATAATGAACTGTTTTTGCTCTTTTGGAGTTCTTTAATGTAAATGAATTAGTATATAATCGTTTTGCTGCCCTGGAGGTTCTCTATCTATAACTTGTTTTACTGATTCAATGAATTTGGTTTTAACGAACAGTACTTGCTGGCCCTGGAGGTTTGCTATAACCATGTTTACACTGTATTATGTAGATCATTACATTAACACTGAATAAAATGTAACACAATGAGAACATCATAGAACATCAATATGAGATAGAAACTGAGGTGCACACTACCTACATCCAAACCTATAGTTCGTAACTCGCTTAAACTCCTTCATCAGACACATTTCAGAAATTGTGGGAAAACTGTAGTAAGCTCTTCCACTCTAAATGTCTCGACACCTCCTTCATAATTTTCACAAAGCTTCTTCTACCATAGATGAAATTCTTGAGATATGATGATATTTGATGAGAAATGAAAGAGAAAAATTTCCACAGGGTCCTGACGTAACAACCGGATTCCTTCAAATTGGCAGAAATAAGCTGAAAATGGAATCAACTCACCATTTATATATAGCGCAAGTTTACATTTAATTTGGAAGTAATCCTTCAAATCACTCATAAATATTTTCAGACGTTCTTAATTCTTCTGAAATGAATTGCCAGTGTTCTCTCCTTTGATTCAGAGTCCTTTTACAACCTTCGGGCGTAGTTCTCTGTCTGTTTGGACGCACCTGATGCTCCACAAAGATCAATTGCTGACTCCGAGGGTCTTATCTGACTCTGATTGTGTCTTATCATTGCCAAAGATTTGGTAAAAAGATTGCAGTTTTGATTGCCACAATTCCAAACCCGGTCATACAAAACACCAGTCCACAGTCCTGCTTTCTTCTTTCCACTCACAAAATAAAATTTTATCAACAAAATAATTAATTGTGCCAAAATGAAAAGATAGAGGTTTGCATATTTAAAACATTCAAATGAAATTTAATTAATTTAACCAAATCAAATTCTGAACACTACAACAAAGAACTAATATCAGTTAATTTGTATTTGGATTGTAGACAAGCAAGTGTCGACTTTCCCAAACTGAATATGGGCGTATCAAAATTTAAACAGCATAACAATATTCATGTATGTCATAAAGTTACAACATTGTAAGTTTTAATATCATTTGTATTAGTTAGTTTCATCAAATTTGTGCAATGTCAATAGCAGGTTCTTATACATTTCGAATTCCCAATCTACATATTTACGAAATAATAAAAACACCTTTGATTGCGGTAAATCGCTATTATTACAGTAGATTAACGATTCGTACATTAGCCTACCTAAGAACTGACCATACAAGAACCTGCTAATCGTATCTCGATATATGCATAAAAATTCGACCACGCTAAAGGGGGCAGACAATTTCCCTCAACTAATGAAGGCACGGAAGTATCTTATCCAGTGGAATAAAGTTTAGAAACAGATACCTGAATAAGGATTCCGTTGTTGTGAAAATAAGAAACTTACAAATGGAGGCACATTGGAGGAATTATGAGAAAGTGATGAAGGAACCATTTATTCTACAGGTTAGGGTATGGCAATAACAGAAAGTCAGGTTTAAGCACAGTGGCCGCAGCGATTGAATAGAATACGACCGTGTGCACAATTTTAATAAGACAAAAGTTTGTGACGCAACCCGTGGTTTAAGTTTGAAAACAAATATAATGTTCACGGATTGCCTGCTCATAAGACATGTAAATTGATTAATCGATATACTTTATACAGAAGTTGTCAATTTGTCTTCTGGTGTCACGGACTTATTTCCCTCTAATGATCTGCTTTTTATATCTTTCTTGATATATACAAACAAAAATAAGTTGAATTGTTGTAATACCACATTAATATATATCTACGGTGTGACCGTTGGCCGAGCGAAGCAAGAATGTTGTTTTGCATAATCAAAATTTATTAAGTACATAAGTATATTACCTAAAAATGTTTTTTGCTAGCCTTAAAGAAAACAACATTTGCAGCTAATTCGACGTCACAATGCACTTTCACGTCGACAATACGACGTCACAGTGTATAATGCGGTGAAATATACGTCAGCGTGGTAACACAGTGCATTGGACTTACATCTAACGTTCGATGTTTTCTTTCAACACAAACATTATAAGGAAGAATGCATCCGTCATTGCAATCGAAAATACTCTATAGATAACAATTTATCCAAGAAAATTAAATTTGCATAAAGTGAGCGCGTCTACTTTTTTTATTTATTGAACTCGTGAACTCGTTCAATCAGTTGGTAAGTCTACGTACTTGCATGATATCTAATTTCTACAATTATTAGGTAAAAACGCAACAAAAAATTTAGCTATATGATTGAGAAATAGTGTATGAATAACAAATAACATGTCAGAGTTACATTTTGTAACAGTTGGTTACTTCTAATATGTTGAAGCAATTAATTAATAAAAATGGGCGCCATATGGTCACGAAAATTCCTGACACTTGTCGAGAATGGATTTGTTCCTTTTGCGATGTTTGAGTTTTTTCTTTAAATTCGTGTTACCTTTAGAGCCTTGCATGCTTCGCGGACGGGCCGCTCGGTATTAAAGACATTGAGCGTTATTTATTTTCTCTAATCAGCAAATTCTCTAATCTTCAAATCAAAATGCTAACAGTTGCATGTATGATTGATTATTTATCTATCATTTATTTACCATTTTTATTGCAGAAATGATAAGCAGGCGATGGTAATATGAAATCCACTGATTCATTGAGAAGATTGTTTCATGATTTGAGAATAGCAGTATAGCAACATCATGGTCAGCATTCCAGATTGGTCAAAGTTTGGAAAACTGCATGAAAATGTTAAAGAACCAACCAACTTGCTTCTAAATAAATATTACAAACAGAGAGAAGAACAGGCCATCAAACAGGCCGAGGAGAGGGGCTACTTCAGAGTCCCATCCCAGGAATACCTGATAGAGGAATGTATCAAAAGGAGCAATTATAGATACAAAGATGTGCATCATTTACGGCTCATCAAATTGTGTGGTGTTCATCTGAGAAAAGTAGGAGAGATATCCAGCTGCATTAACCTCAGAATATGTATTCTAAATAACAACTTCTTGACGAGGATTGATGGTCTGATGTCATGTCATCATTTAGTGAAATTAGATCTTCATAGCAATCAGGTACATCACCATATATTATTAGAGCAGTTAGTTAAGTATATACTAGGATCAATGATCAATACTATATCTTCAACAGAGCCATAAAAAAAATGCTAGTAATATGCACAAGATTACATGGATAAGAAGTTTAGAACAGTCTTTTTAATTCAATTTTTTTTCCAATTGCACTTTGAATACTGTGGAATCATCATTGTTCGTGGGGGACAAACGTTCATGGATTTCGTGGGTTTCCCACGAATTTACGTCCACATGAACATGTTTTATTTACCTTTTAATCTTTATAAATATTATACTGTTCGCATTATTTCTCAATTACCCACGAAATTACGTCCTCACGAACCATCGAAATTTTGATTACCCACGAACATTGGCCCCCATGAATTAAAATGATTCCACAGTAGTTAAAAGTAGAAGAAAAAGAAATTACTACCATTGTACTCTAATCTGAAAGAATCATTTAATATCACATGATTTACAGTTGTCAGAGATCCCAGGGATTCCATTCTGGTCGGGTATGAGGAAGCTTGAAATGTTATTTCTCCATGACAACCCACTGGGACGCTATGAAACGTTACAGAGCCTTGCCACTTGTCCGAAGCTTTTAGCCCTCACCCTCTATGACACACCCCTCAGTTTAAAGAAAAACTACAGGCACCATGTTGCCAATAGTATTTGGTCACTGAAAGCCTTGGATCACTACGTGATTTCTGATGAGGAGATCATCGAAGATGCCATGTTTGGTGGACAGTTTGGAACATTGAACCCCGCATTCAGGATCAATCTGTGTCCTCCCACTCCAGAGGTAAATCATTGGCTTATTACACCATACTACAGTATAGTTCTTAATGTGCTCTCTCTCTCTCTCTCTCTCTCTCTCTCTCTCTCTCTCTCTCTCTCTCTCTCTCTCTCTCTCTGCTGTAGACTCTTTGTCTTGTATTTTGAAAATAATTTAACACCATCACATTACTATCTAAAATATCTTGTATCGTGTATATACAAACTGCATTACACCACCAAATTATATTTTCCTTCAATTCCTTTACACAAAAGATATACATGTAATAGGATTACCGGTAAACATTCTTTTTGAAGAATTGCGCAATGATGTGTAAACTCTAGTTTGTGAGTAAAATGTCCCGAGTTTACACATCGATAAATTCTTCAAATAGAATGTTTAATTCTTATAATTCCAATTTGTTCACTGTATGAACAATTTTAAAATTTTAATAGTTCCATGCATTATGTTGTTTGTTTTCATGCACATATTTGTTATGTCATGTTTTCGGATTTAATGATGTATAAATTCTCGTTTCAATCAGTCTGATTAAAACCCCCAACCCCCTTTCTCCTATCGTTATCCTGACGACGATAGGAGAAGGGGGCTGATTTTAATCAGACTGCGTTTGATTTAATTTTATACAATCAAAACGATTGTAATGAAGGACATTGGAATTATACAATTATAATGAATTTTAAGAAAGAGTCATTCAATATTTCTTTTTCTTTTCTGTCTGTACGTACTAAGTGAAAGGGTATTATTTTGCTGTATGTGAATATTCATGTAAGCAGACTTTCACAATTACAGTACCATATGTTATCTATATGGTTATCTCCCTTGAACACAATTTTGTTTATTTTGAAGAACACTACATATGAAGAAGAGAAACATGTCTGTATGCTGGTAATTGCCACCATAAACGACATTCAGGCGCACCATTCCCCAGTCCTCATCATCCAGAGATTTATCAGAGGCTTCCTCACTCGAAAAAGGTTAGTTTCAGCGCATGTGTCATTTCAGATTGTTTTTGGTTTCTTGCGACAACCTTGATACTTCTCAAAGTTCCAAATGTATATATGCATTAACATTAGGTGAAGTTTGTTTTTTCTATTGTATCAAAGTGTTTCAGATGACTTTAACATTTACTTTTATATATACTGTGGAATCATTTTAATTCTTGGGGGTTATTGGTTAATGTTCATGGGTGACCAAAATTTTACTGGTTCATTTGGATGTAATTTTGTGGATAACTGGCCTATTTTATATGTAAGATATATACACATACTGATATTTGAAGTATTTTTTCTCATTATTTATACACGTACTGATTATTGAAGTATTTTTTCTCATTATTTATACACATACTGATATTTGAAGTATTTTGTCTCATTATTTATACACATACTGATTATTGAAGTATTTTTGTTCACTGAATTACTGATTTCTTATGCAAGCGTGATCATTAAGTAGTGCGAGTCATTTACAACACCAGATGATAATGCAACTGGGATAATACTTAATAAGATTTTTATCCCCTCGCAACTAGTTGCGGAGGGGATATAGCATCGCGTCGGTGAGGCTGTGTGTCCGGAACCTTGTGATAGA
>CAJDSM010024863.1:2511-13766 GCA_903981925.1 Ostrea lurida | reverse complement strand
TTTAAGGAGGAAAATCTGATGAGGAAAGTGGAGGATGTGTGCAGTGATATTTTGAGATTTAGAATTCTTAAATTTACCTTATTTAGCAAAAAGAAAATGCAGTTTTAGTAGAAAAAGTAATCTAAAATAAATCAACTCTGCCTAGATCATTTACACAAAGTAGAAACAAATGATTTTAAGATTTGTAGTCTTATTAGTTAACCCAAAGATCTCACCTGCTGGAGAGTAAAAATTAGAGAAATGACAGTGGAAGGTGGCCATTGTGATGAAGTGTTTCTTCCCTCCTTAAATCTTGGATTATATTGGCCATTATAATGATGGTATTTCGATCACCTTCCTTAATCAGCCATCTGAGGAGTATTTTCACCCTCCTTAATCTTGGATTATATTAGCCATTATTATAATGTATCTCCCTCCTAAATCTTGGATTATATCAGCCATTATGAGGATTTGTTTCACCCTCCTTAATCTTGGATTCTATTTGCAGGATAACAAACACATGGGTCCAGGTTCCGTGGGCTCCCTCCATCGACAGGAACCGCCCCACGACAACTACGCTTCTTACTCCTCCCTGACTCGTCCGCCGTACGAAGAGGACCCCCAGGGATCGCCACGTGGTCCCTCGACCCCTATAAGGTTTAATGGCTATCAGGACCCGCCTTACAGTAGCGGGGGCCGCTACAGTGTGGCGTCTAATGATAGCTTACAAAGAGCTGACCCATACAGCGTTTACGATCCTAGGTAGCTAGCATGCTAGATTTTATACCCATCCCATAATGCAGTCCTATAAAGTGTTTTGTGAAAACATCTTTAAAAGTCCAACATGTATCCTTAAGCCTTTTATCTAGTTGTTTTAAAGATCTAACATTTCTGTAATTTTTTTTTTTTTTTTTGCATGGATATCTTATTTTGAAATCTGAGAATTTTGTTTAAGCATTGTTTAGTGTGATGATTTGCATTTAGATTATGTTGTATAATGTGTTTGTTGACATGATAAGATTTAAAAGAAACCCAAGTTAGTGCATTGTGGGATACCTAAGTATGCTGGGATGCCTTGTATGTTGGCCAGTGAATGTATGTGGTGTCAGTACACATTTTAAAATCATGGCAAGCACATCATCATGTTGCATGCTGGGATTGACATTTCATTGAAATCACACGGCATACTGCTGCTATTTTGGATAGAAAATTTTTCATTAGAGTCGGAAGTGTTTGGACATTGTCTGTTAAAGCTAAAATTTTGCAATTTTTATCTTTTGGTATTTTACGAGGGTTTAAATAAAGACTGAGCTAGAATCATAGCCCCCAAATACTTTAAACAGCACTTTGCGATGGTTTTATTTTCGTGATCATTAATGTATTCATGAATATAACGAAAATAAAATCCACGTGAATATTTCCTGCTTTTCAGTCAATCAACCCATCAGCAGTATGTTCATTCATAGCTAGAATAGAGTGTATCATTGAACAACACACTAACTTATTTTCATTGTTTTTAATTTTGGGTATTTTTTTTAATTTTAATATTTCAAAATCTATATTTTAACATTTGAGTTTTCTTTTAATCTTTTTACAAGTAACTGCAACTGAAAAACGCGTAGAGAACTTTAGAGAGAACAAACTAAGTGGACAAATGACAAACGTTTTGAATGAATAATGGCTGTGGTTAAATCTTAAGTATTAAATACTATAAGCTTACAGCTACTGTTTCTGCTTCTCTTATATACTGTAATGAAATGTATGTAAGTTGAGAGTTACGAATTTGTTTCCTGTTGCTAGGGACGGTCCTCCACGAAGCCGAGGCAGTTACGATCAATCTCCTCCATACGGCAGCAACCAGCACATCCCCCAGGACCCTAGATACGCAGACCACCGCGCAAACGATCGCTATGGTGATCTCCCGGGTAACGATCCTTATGGTGACCACCCAGGACATGATCCGTACGGCGATCACCCAAGTAACGATCGCTATAGCGACCCCCACAACGACTCCCGTGTCAGTGATTCTTTCTATAGAGACTCTCCGGACAGGAATGACTTTTATCCTAGAAATGGGCCTCCCCATGACAACTACCAGGATTATCCCCCCGAGGAGGGGCGCTTCCACGACCCGTCATATGTAGAGGATCGGTATAAAGGATACCCTGATGAACCGGAGAATTACCGGGAATCGCCGGATCCTAGGTCCCAGGGTTACAGGGATGAGGGGCCTCCAGAGGACAAGTTCCACAGCATGTCTCTATCTGATCCCCCCGGCAACTACCCTCCCAATCCTAGCTACCCAGACATACCCCAGAACCAGAGCTTCGACCAGCGGGGACCGATGGATCGCTATGGAGAGGAAGATCCTGGCCCTGGAGATCGCTATGGAGATGAGAATCCAGGACAAAATCGCTATGGAGATGATAATCCTGGGCTTGGGGATCGCTATGGAGATGTTAATCCAGCACTGGGAGATCGCTATGGAGATGGTAATCCAGCGCTAGGAGATCGCTATGGAGATGAACAGCAAACATTCGGGGATTATGATGACCAGCCGTACAGAAAACATGAAGGACTTCCCCCAGTTCATAGTGACCCATTCGCAGACGATCCCTTCCAACAACAGCAGCAGATGCAGAGAAGTCGCACGCCCACCTCAGTTCACGATCAGTACGGTGAGTTACAGATACTGCACATTATACGTAATCTATCAACTATTATTGTAGGTGTTATTCTGAATTTGTTTGGGCTTTTTTACCCTTTGTTTGCTTGATAATGTTGATCAGAGCTTTAGATTTTATTTCTGTGTGTGTATGGTACTGACATTGTAACATGTCTGATTCTGATCTTCAGCACTGCTCAGACCTTGTACATCCTGGTTTCTTTTCGATCTACACTCTCATGTTCCAGTCTGTTTCTCTGTACGTGGAATCTGACTGTTCTCTCTGTACGTGGAAAATACTGACTGTTCTCGATCTGAGAAGATCTGACTGTTCTCGTTCTGTACGTGGAAATCTGACTGCTTCCCTCTCGTGTGTCTGAAACTTGTAATTTACTTTTGTGCCTGTGCTCTCTCTGTCGCTGTTGTGGGTGTGCTTTGACTCGGTCTATGATGACACTTGATTTGCTCACAGTAGTATTGATTAAGAGCCATTCTCTCCACTCGTCGTCTTTCTTCTCCTCCTCACTCACTTTTTCTCTCTCTCCCTCTGTATTGTGCCTCTGTCTCCCTCTCTGCAGAAATTTCCCTGGAGGTACAAGTGATAGAACAATTTTTTGGATGTCTTTTTTTAGATTCAAACCCTAACTTGAGATATGTGCCCCAAGATGAATTTGACCCCTACGACGGTCACCATGGTGATTATGCACCAATGATGGCCCAGAATTTGGAGTCCCACCCCGACTTTGATCAGTCTAACATGAGTGAGTATCGTATCGGGGGTTATTGTTGTGTGGGGCTGAGTAACATGAGTGAGTATCGTATCGGGGGGGGGCGGTGTAATTGTTTGTGTGGGGCTGAGTAACATGAGTGAGTATCGTATCGGGGGGGGGGGGGGGGGGTATTGTTTGTGTGGGGCTGAGTTGTGTTGACTGGTGCTTGAGAGCAAGTTTTAAGAAAGGCTGAGTATCTCTCTTGTTGAGTGGGGGAGTTGTCATTCTGAACACATTATACTGATTATAATCTATTGGATCAGAAAACAGTCCTTACATATTATTGGTGGCTCTCCTTACATTGTTGAGATTTGTGTTAAAATATGATACTGAGCACACTGAGGTGTATGAATACGATTCTGAATTTGCAAGTGTAGAGATAATAACTCGCAGTGTATGAGATTGTAAACTCGCAAGTGTAAGATTATAACCTTCGCTAGTGTTGAGATTGAGAACCCACGATGTGTTTTGCACAGCTGTCTTTAAATGTACACAATTGATAAAACATATTTTATGTATTGTGTACACATTAGTACATGTAGTGGTAAGTTATACTTGAATATGTCCGACTCGGGCACACGCGTGTAAATGATACCTATGGCTGAGTGTATAGTACTTGTGCGTAAAAGTTACATGTAATTTCAAATTTAAATATTATCGTCTTTAGGTGGCCACAATGAGCCTCCACCCATGCGTTATGACGATCGCTATAGTAACGATGGACGTGATCGCTATAGTAACGATGGCCGTGGGACTCCACAGAGAGGACTGTACGACGACAATATCCGTCGGTCGGAGAACGTCCTCGTTAATGCTCCGTCCAGGGACCACTTTTCGGACGGTCGTCGCACGCCTTCTGTCCAGGGAGACGGTAAGAAAGTCTGTCTTGTCACCTTTATACTGTAAAACGAGAATACTTAGCATGCTATTTATTTTAGCACAGACGTACAATTGCGCTAAATTAAGTTGTACGCTGTAAAGGTTTTCATTGACATTAAACTATTGACCAGGTGGTATCATTACGCTAAAATAAGTTTTCACCAAAAGGTTTTCATTGCTGATTGCACTGATATATGATTGCGCTCAATATTCTCGTTTTACAGTATGTAATGGAATGATGGGTTATAATTGTGTCATCTTTACATGTAACAAAATGCTTGGTTGTAGGGGAGAGGGGGGTTATCACTTTTTGTTATGTGTACTTGTGAAATTTTAAAAAAAGTTGTATAGCCTTACAGAATGTTATGGAATTTCAGAAGAAAAATTAGATATTGGAAAAGATTATTGTTTGTAAAGAAAGAAAGTAAATGTCGGCCAGCTTTGAATGTCCACAGTGAGATGTCGATGTCAGACATTTGTCATTATAAGCTACTCCTTTACATTCAATAATCAGTATTCAAGTAAAAACAGAGGTTTTGGGGGCACTCTACTGTGTTGATATTAGTACAGATTTTGAGTGTATTTCGTTTTACCATGGCCCCAGGTTTTTGGTGATGTGTTGATATTAGTCACTCGGGACTCCCAGGCGTGGCTTGTACTTCGCACACTGACCTCGGATGTGATCGTATTGGATTGTTGCCATATTGGATGTTCAAAAAAATATTTCCGTTTTTTGTCGGCTGCTCCGCTTACACGACCGTTATAATCAACATGAAAGCTGTTGCAAATAAACTTTCAATTATTCCCTGAGTGATGCCAAGTCCTATTTTTTTCTTTTTTTTCGTTTGAACTGCATCAATGCGGAGAAAGTCGTCTGTATACCGAGGAAACAGTCCCAGCGGAGTGAATGAGTCACAGGTCATCCGGCGGAGCATGTTATCAAAATCGATGCATAATGAGTGATTAATTTGATTATGTAGTACAATGTTGCATGAAATAAATTTGGATCTTGGTTTGGTGCACTGTGTCTTCAACAAAAAGTTTCCATTTCTTTTTCAACACTGTAAAATGATTAGACACTATTTAGACATCTGTAAATGAAATTAGAACTATTAGACACTGTAAATGGTTTAAACTATTTAAACACTTGGAAATGGTTTAGAACTATTGGTTTAGGAACCTATTTAGACACTGTAAATGGTTGGGATCTATTTTATTTACTTTTTCCCACCCCCTTCCTCTCTGCTTGTTATAATGGCAGGGTCCAGAGAACTGAGAAATAGTTGTGTGGTTGTAGCGAGCATTATCTGGACTGGTTACTAATTCAATGGAAATAAGCTACGGCTCTGTTTGTATCCAGTGCGGCCCTTTGTAACCTTTAAGAATTGGCTTAGATAAGACCCCTCTAAAGCTAACCCTCATAAACCCAGTCGCTCTGGTAGTGTTCAATTCCCATCTACCTGCTCCTCCACTAAACGGCAGTGCTAATGGGAACTCCTAGTGTGCAGATAATTAACTTAAGTTAATGACATATTTCCGTTTTACGGATTTATTGGTACTCTGTGGAATGCCATCGCTTTGCGTATTAGTACTGATGGATTTCATTTAAACAGACGATCAGAGTAGTTGTTTAAAACAATGCTGGGGAATGATTTTTTTTTTGACATTTATTACGAGTTTAAAACACTGGTGGAAATGACACTTTGCCAATTAAAACGTTGGCCTTTACACTTCATAAATTATAAACCAATTGGGGAAAACCTTTTGGGTCAAGTTTAATGACGCCCTATTGAAAACTCCTAAGCGTCCCTGGGTGTGGGTAGTTTGATGTCTTGTGTCGTGGAAAAAAAAGTTTTTGGGGGGTGTTTTTAGATTGGAGAAGATAAGCTTTAAGATCTGTCCCCTGGGTGTGGGTAGTTGTTGTCACTGGTGTCGGTAGTATGGGGGGTGTTTTTTATGATGGAGAGATAAGATATAGACAGGGCTTTAAGTGTACAAACCGTGGGTTGGTAAAAGGCTGCCCCATTGTTTGGTGGGGATTTAAAAATGCCGCCAACTGTAGGAATAATACATTTTGATTGGCTTGACCAGTAATGTCTTTTTTAATTCATTATAATAATTACCGAAGGCCATGAAGAATGGCTGCTCCTCGGTGTCAGACAATTAAAATCTTATTTACGCACGGGTTTCCGCTATGTTAACCGCTTTCTATTTTTTATTTTCCATTTTTTGTGGTCATCTGTCCTATTCATGTGCCCCAGCCCTATAACTTCAGAATAAAAGGGGTAGGTACTTTCATTATTTAGTATATTGCGTATTCTCCATGTTTGAAGGGTCAATTAGTTAGACAAGTGTGTAACCAATGTAATACCTAGTATCTGTTAATATTTTCCCTGAAGTGAGCAAATTGTGGTAGAATTTATTGTGCCGGCAATTTTTTTGAAATTTTTAGTGAAGAATAGAATTGAGAAGTTGGCAGTAGCATACTTCCTTTTTTCCACGTCATGTTTAATTCAAATCCATGTTGTTTTAAAAAGTTTTTATTTGTAAGCATGAAAAATTAGATTCGAAAAATTAATTGCATTTTTGTTCTGAAATTAAATAACCACAGTACAAGCTCCTATTCTTGATACAATAACATAAGCTGCACTGGCATAATGATATTAAATATAAGTAATATAGTCAACAATGAAAAACCAAGCATATCAGAATTAGTGTGGTATTGTGACATTTCAAATCCTTCTGCATTTATTCAAGTATATCAAAACAGGTAATTTTATTTTAATCGTGTCGCAGTGACTGGACAGAAATGTGTAAGGCCGAGCCAGGGACTTTACTTTCAGGTGAAAAGTGTCAATTCCTTGCCATGCTCTCAATGGAATTGCAATTTATTTTCAAAAGAAAGCTGTAAATGACTTTGAAGGAAAGTTTGTGTGGTAATTTGGAAGCAAATGACCAGAAATAAAGAATTCTGTGTGACTTTCAGAATACACTGAGATCAAAAGAATCGGAAAAATTCCACATGTGGACAGGAAGATAATCAAAAAAGTCTACCCTATTTGTAGGCATACCACAAAATTCATTTTTATGCTCGCTCTCCTCTCTCTCTCTCTCTCTCCTTGTTCTCTCTGCTTCCTTCTCTTCTCCTCTCTCTCTCCCTCATCTCCTCCTTCGTCGATCTCTCTCTCTCGTCTTCTCGCCTCATGCTGCAGAAACTCTGTCCCCCATTTTCATTATCCCTGTATTAGACATTTTTTAAATTTGAAATCCCCCACATTTGACATGTCCCATTGCCCCAGACTAAGATGCCCTTATTGATTCCTAGTAATCTTTTTTTCATTCTCTCCTTCCGTATCACAGACTCCTAGGCTTTTGTGTTTTAAACTTGGCCCTAAGTCTGTGGCTTCTCTGTCATTACAGTCGCTGACGAAGGTGACAGGAGTTAAGTATTCACAATCCAATGTGAAGAATGCCCTCTGGCAGGATTGGGAAGGCGGTTTGACATTGAATTCAGTAGAGTTTTATAGGACAGGTTAACCAAACTTACACAGAATAAAACAGAATGAGGGGCCGAATATTGACGGAAGAATTATGAATGAGATCAGGGTGTTCTGTAGGCCAGCATGTCAGGTGGTGATTTGTCCCTCGTTCTGAAGACGTTTGATAGAATGAGAAAATGGTTAGCTTGGTCCTGAGATTTTTTTATGAACTCTCAAGACACAGACACAAAGGGGCATTTTTTGAAAAGAAAAAATAACTTTGCCTCTGAGTGATCTGTTTTATTGTTTGTATGTTATTTGTGATTGTAAATGCATTAAACTGTGTAACATTGTTTGCAGGAAATAGCTGCGGACCTCCTGACCTACAAGAAGTGATGATTATTTGAGTCACCCCATTCTCCAACGAACCAAGGTCAGGCCAATGGGCGCCCTGCCGTACTACAACATCTGGTGTTAATTAACTGACCAGTGATATCAGGTCAAAACTATCGGTAAGTCAATGTGTTATAAACCTGAACAAGATATCAAGGTAAACCAGGTAAGTCAATGTGTTATACTGACCAAGAATATCAAGGTTCAAAAACCAGGTGAAGATCAATCGCGGGTGTTATAAAAACTGGACCACGATATTCAGGTCAAAAACCCGGTAAGTCAATGTGTTAATAAACTGACCAAGGATATCAAAAGGGCCAAAACCCAGTAAGTCAATGTGTTATACTGACGCAAGAGATATCAAGGTCAAAACCTAGGTACTCTGTGCTTACAATTAAACTAACCTCTGTTTTCATTAACTAGGTAAATAAATTATTGGGTTTATATTTGTTTTATATTATAATAGAAACAGTAATACAAGTTGTCCCTCATTAAAATATCGCGTTGATACACCGTAACTGGGTACCTAGTGCATTGTATAGGTGTGAGAATGCCCCCTATTGATTTTGAGTGTCAACGTGGTCAAGTGTCATTCCACTCTGGATATTTGGATGATATTTGTCCACTCATATCTGATTTTTTTTTTTTTGGCACTACACTACTACAGGTGTCAATTCCAAATAAAATGACATGGTTATATAACCTTTTTTTCAAATTTTGGCACCGGAGAAGGGAGTGGGGGGGGGGGGGGGGGAATGTTCTTGCGACATTCCTCTCCTTAAGCAAAGGAGACAGAGTCAGATTGAATTTTGATTCATGCGACTGGTATCTACCTTTTCACTAGAATACACACATGATATATCATAAAGAGATGGTAGGAGAGATTTGAATGCTTGATTTCACTGAAGTTCTTGGGCAAATGTAGGTCACCTTGAGTTTTTCACAAACAGAGACACATAATGATAAAAGTAAGTTTTCTACAGAGGGTTAGTGATGGACGGGGGCAATATGACAATGGAAATCCACATTCCACTCCAAATATCAATGTGGCTAGGCCGATCCCCACGGTAACTCCTAACAAGAAAGTCCTACGACTGGTAAGTGTGGCGAACGGAATTTATAGAGCAGACTTAGGAGAGATTCGAGGGTAATGTTCTGATGTGTATAAGAATACGTACATTGGGTCTGACCATCAGCGGGACTCAAAGCACAGAATACGATTATAGTGAATAACAATTTATAAAATGAGGCCGTTCTCTAGCAAAATGGGCCTATAAGTAAGTAATTAATGCTTAAGTATGAAACGAGATCAAGATCAGATTTCTACAGAATTTCGTTTCCCCTCAGTGAGTTGATTGTTTGCTAATTTTATTTTACATGTATTCAATTATCAACTGTGTTGGGTTTTCCAGTATTTTTCTTTCTAGATGCTTGAAAATGAATATGAACAGGCCCCACACCCACCACCGCCTCCTTCACACATACCCCCAACACCACCCCCTTATCACAAATTTGTTTTTGAAATGTTGTTACATTTGCAATATGTTGGAATTTTTTTTTGTACTTATGTGACTTTGATTTTTGCAGGGGTCCCTGGATGGGATTCCCCGCACTGGTGAGAGCTACTACAACAGTGATTATCCTGAAGGTTTCAAAAGAAAAACCGCTCCTGTGGGGCTCCTGAAAAAATCTCCGTTCTGTATGGCCGGGGCCTTGCACCCGCGGGGACAGACACAAAGGTACGCACATCTTCAGATTGACACCTTACTTTTTCTGTAATCTCCTCGTATGGGCGAGGGTTCCTGTGGGGACCAGACAATATAAGGTAATAAAAACGTCTCAGGTTGGACCTTATTTTTTTCTGTAATATCTCATGTAACGGCCCGTGGCCCCCGCGGTGGACAGATCAATGAAGGTACGCAACATGCTCAGTAATGAAACCCTTTTTTTTTTTGTTAAATCATTCTCTGTAACGTGCCCCGTGGGCTCGCTGCGGGGACAGACAATAAGGTTACTAACATCTCAGAGTGAAACCCTAGAAAGACACAGGATGTCGTAATCATATTAGAATGTTTACAGTTTTGTGGATTTGGATGGAGCAGGCATATAGGGGACATGAGATGATGTTACATGATTGAATGAGAAATAGAAGCTTTGTGGTGTTGGGAAGTTTTATTTCAGGAAGAAATCTGGGTGATGAGAGATATTTTGGACATTCAGAACAATCAAATTTCATTTTTTTGCAGAGTTTGCTTTACATTCATTGCATATCAGTCGACCCTAGAGTTGTAAGGGTAGGTTTTAACAAAGAAAAATGTCAGCTAGTTATTGGTTTTTTTTTTACATAAACAACCGCCTAATCACAATGTCTATAGTTATAGGACTAAGGCTTTTTACATACCGTCTATCATCAATGACTAAGTTTTTATAGGACTAAAGGCTTTTGAACCTACCTTATTTATAAACACCCACCCCACCGTACTATCAATCTAATGACTATAGTAACTAATAGGACTTTTTGCTAAAGAAGTGTAAATGGAATGAGATTTTCTATAAAATTTTTGGATAAGCTGTAGTAAATCTTTTTCATCCAAAAGCCAGTACATTGTAATTCATTTTGATATGATTAATGAGGCTTTTTTTTGAATGGGTTGCTCAGGAAGATTGCTACACGTTAATTGTTTTGCAAAATAACTAGAAAAAGTTTCTTAATATATAATGCACAGTTGGATGAGCTTTTGTAAAGTTTGACCTCAGTTTACTGTGGTTTTCTGACCCGAGATATTTTTCAGATATGAAGTTAATTGATGCGAATGGTTGTTTGGAAATCGTTAGTTGAAACACAAGCATCTTGACATTGGTTGATTTTGTATCGTTTGACATGGATTTGTGTAATTGGTATTTAATGGCAGGCAAGGTAAAAAGTATCTGAATGGCAGTGATCAATACTTATGTATTTTCCAGTTACCGAAAGCAGTCATTGAATGCAAGGAAAGGAATCCAGATTTGATTAAGTCTCATCAAGTGTGATTGTTACAGTCATGTTCGTGAATTTTGTGTGTTGTTTGTAGAAAGCAATTTAGCGAATGC